>RJWH01001287.1:0-297756 GCA_004363575.1 Solenodon paradoxus | reverse complement strand
ACATACTTTAAGTTTGCATTATCACACTTTTTGGAAGATTATTACCTAGTATTTGTAAAATTGATTTTGTACATCTTCAGATACAAAATTACATGTTCATAGTATTACTAGTGATGCCCATGCCTTATGCTGAAATAATTGCTCAAGGAAAGTGAGTATCTCCAGCAGCTATTGCTTTCATTAAAATGAAGTTTCAGTAAATTAAGATCATTCAAAATACAATAACTTAGCACTTACTGTAATTTTGGGTTTTCTTTTGGGTCTCACTTTTATACTTATCACATAAAGTATGTGCAATCATGAAATATTATTAGTGAACCAATTATAAAACAAATAATTCCTATTATTTCTTTTTTTTATTTTTAAAGGAAAGGTATAGTCAGGAATAAAGGTGAGTAGGCAGGCAGGCAGGAAGAGAGAGGAGGAAGGAGCATTTTATTTTATTTTTGTTTAGCTGTTCACACTGGCTGCTTCCCCACCGGATCTGGAACCCAAGCCCAGGGATGTGCAGCCTGTGCTCCTTCGGAGGTGATTCACCTGCCTGCTGCTCCGCCAGGACAGCCTCCTATTTCTTTCTGATGCTCCTGGGTCAACTTAAAATGCATCCCAAGATTGCAAGGCTTATTTTTGGCGAAAAAAAATATTTCTATTCGCACTACTTATGAGGGTTTCCTCGATTCCTATTTAACCAAAACAAAGTATTGAAATAAATGGCATTGTATTATTAAATTATGGTAACTATTATTCCCTACTCCGATTTAAAATTTTATATTCTCTTTAAAAGGTTTATAATTTTATCCACTGATTGTATAATAAATAAATGTTGTAACTTTACATATTCAATGTACGTGTTTTAAGAGAGAGGAAGGCAGGCAGGTGTAATGAAGGTAGGCAAGTCTGGGCAGGAAGAATGACAGGTGAGAGAGACATTTTATTTATTTAGATGTTCATTTTCAGTGGTTACCCAGCCCCACACGACAAACCAGGGTCCTTGGGGTTCTTTCTCTGTGGACTACTCCCCATGCACAGGCTTAACACCTGAGCCAAGAGGGCTTGCCCATATTCTATAATTTTACTAATAAAATATTAAAAATATGTTTGTACTACCGAAGTTTTAAGTAAATATTTCATTAATAAAACGGGTGTCACTGCCAGGGGAAAAAGTTAGAAAATACGAAAACTCAATTTGATTTGTAGATAGAAAGCTCTAACTGCTGATGAATTTTAAAGAAAATTTCAGGCCTCCTAACTACAGAAAAAAAATTAAAAAGATGTTTGGATACCAGAATTTGAATAATTATAGTGTAATCCTATTGATCTCATTTTTATGGTCACAAAAAGCTCAAGTGAAATTATTTTATTTCACTTTTTCAAGGAAAGGTGCAGGAAAGAATTAAAGTGAGCAGGCAGCCAGGAAGAGAGAGGAGGAAGAAGAATTTTATTTTTATTTAATTGTTTACATTACTTGTTCCCCACAGACCCAGACGTAAACCCAGGTCCTTGGGATATGCTTGAACTGTGCTCCTTTTGAGCGGGCTGACCTAACCACTACGCCACCAGGGTGCACCTCATTTGAAATAGGAGGAAAATAGCACTGATGGGCCTGAGGCACCAAAGGCTACTATGTTCAGACAATGAAGATAGATAAAATCCCTTATAGGTATATTACATAATGGGAAATATGTATTATACATAAATACCAGTGTATCTTCATATAAAGCCTAAGAAAAATCAGTTCTTAAGTGGATTTCCATGGGTCATCCCAGTGTGTAGTCCTGAACATAGTATGTGATCAGATCACATTTAAGTGAAAAGTAGGGAACATTTCTTAAGCAAGTTTTAGATATTTTTAGCTAAGTTGTTGAACACATTGGGGTGAGTTTTGTTTTCAGTCTGTGTCTAGTGATGGTGGGACACCTCTACTTGAGACATTTTGGTTCAATTCTGCCCAGGTTGGATATAAATATTTGGAGGTTTGACCTAGCTTGCAGATAGGAAACTCCTTCCTTGACTCCCTAGCTGGAATGGAGGTAAAAGATCGCTTTATAGAGTATCTTCTTTTTCCTATGTAACTGCCATTGAAAAATCATTTTTCCATTGCTCTCTTCATCTTCTCATTACCATTCCAAGTTGCTTTTTTTTTTTTCTTATTCTCCTAAGGGTATGAATTTGGCTACACTTTTTCAAATAGGCTATGTTGATTTTCTCTATCTGTGAAATAATATGTATATAGTGCCATCTAGTGCACAAAAAAGCAGAAAATCCCGTGCATACAATCCAACAGGAGTCTTCATTTTTTGAAACCAGTATGTTGAGTTTGGGCAATTGAGTGGAGGAAGTTATTGCCAAATCATTGATTTGAATCATGTTTGAACCTCTATAAATAATTACTTATTTCAGAGAAAAACAGTTGGCATACTGAACAATACATCACCTATTAAATCATAAGATTTTTTTTATAATTTTTATTAGTTTTCACATCACCAGAAATCTCTACAATTTCCATGATGATCAAACTTAAGTAAAAAACAATTATTCTTACAGATTGCTTTTTCAAACAATCTTTTCCTACAAATTTATGTAATAAAAATAGACACATTATTCCTGTCAAAAACATTCCTTCAAAAATCAAAACTTTTTGGAAAATGTATTCTTTTCACATCTTGGGTCAGTATCAGCAGTTCATTTCTTATTCTCTGTATTTGCATGTTCTTCGGGGTCGCTCCCGCTACTCATTAAACAAATAGTAGGTGGCCGAGCTAACACCAGGAGGGAAAATAACATGTTGATATAGATTCCGCGGTCATTTGTATGGGGTGACTAAGAAGCAAGACAGAAAAATAATCACTATGTCTGAGATCAGATAATGGTAAAATGTTAGTTCCCTATTCTGTAGTTTTAGGAGTGGGGGCATGTTTACATATGGCTTCTGTTATGAAGCTGTATCCTTGCACTTTAGAAAATACAGAAAGAAGGAAGGGTAGGTGTCTTGGTTTTATATTGCTTTGGCAGGGCCCCCTTGGAATTTTGTGGGAAGGCAGAACTCAACAGGGTTGCTTCTTTAATAAACTGAATGAACATCTTCCAAGTAGCAGAGCTGGAAGAGCTGAAGGGATGGAATAATGGTAAGATAATATTGACCAGAAACATTTTGTGATGGAATAGGGCAAGTATTCAAGTTGCAATGTCATTCTTCACTGTCTTCCAGTCTGTCTTTTAGTCACACATGCCGTCCATCCTCTATGCATTCTGGCTCTTTTCACTCTTTTCCCAGAGAACTTTCTTCATCTTACTTCTCTTTCATTCTTTATCTGAGCTATTGAGCTTCTTTAACCAAACTCAGATGATTCCAGAATCTCTTCCCAACTCCAGCTTCCAAGTTTCTGGAGTGTTCCAGCATTCAGAACAGCAAGATGTACCAAGAATTTCAAGATATGGCAAAGCAATGAAGTCAAGCTGAAGGACCTCCTGAGGGTGAAGCCCTGAGTGTCTGCACAAGTGGTCCCTCCACGCAGTGGGCTGTCATTTCCATCCAGTATCTTCCTTACTAATCTTAGGAAACATGCAAGCCAAGTACTTAAGTGGTGTCTCTCTTGCTTACCAGGAAATCCTCTGCCCCAGTGCCTAGCTCAGGAAGTACTCAGACTTGTAAGCATATGGAAGCACATTTATTATTTTTCTTGGCTGTTAAAAAAATAGCTAGCGTTGGCTTCCCTCTCTGATATCTTTTACATTGTTTCATTCACGGAGATTTCACTGTTTTAGCATACTGGCCTTTCAGAAGCAAAGGGTATAGACAGTGTAAGCCCAATCACTGTGCATTTAAATTGCAGTTCTTAATTAACTTGATCATATTTATGAGTCCATTGAACAAAATATTCCATTTTTTCAGAATGTATTAGATATGCAGGTTTTTCATACTTTTATTTTATACTTATTGAAGACATATCCCATTATATTAATGATTAACTTTATTTTTAAGCCATACTCATAGATCTCGACTTACGGAATTTTTGATGAGTGAAAAACTATTAGGTTTGAATTCCATTTACAAAGTTCACACTTCAGATGTCTTTGTTTTCTATACAACATGTATGGCTGCTCATTGATATTCACACATAGTATAGAAGATACAGACTGGGTTTTTGGAAATGGAGTCAACTTCTGTGTGCCTATTTCCTATCTAGTGAAAAAGGGATACCACTATGAACCTCACAAGTTTATTCAAGAGAATTTCAGGAGATGGCTTATATAGACACTTAGAAGGATCCTTAGCACTTAGCAGATATAAAATGGAGTCAAATTCCCCTCCAATATGGTAGGGTGATGCTTGTATTTGCGTGAAAAACTATGATATGTTTTTCCAATTAAACCAAGATTAAGAATTACCAGATGTTAGGTGATTTAAAAAATCTGATTTAAACATGTGAATAATTAACATGTTTCGTTACTCAATTTTCTGCAGCATCAACTAAGAGTTATTTCATCTACTAATTATTCAATGTGTCTTCTGAAAAGGTCAAGTTGTAAAATTCTATGAAATGCAATTTTTTCATGTCTATGTAAATCAAACATTTTATTTTCCCCATTATATTTCTCTCATTAGATAGAACAATTAGACAAAATATCAGTTAAGTCTATAGAAAGCAGAATATCAGCTGCTGTAAGCTAACTGACATCAACAGAGCGACATGGCAACTGAAGAGCAGCCCTTACATGCATTGACCAATAGCATTGCTAACACACGACTAAATAAATTTCAAAAGAAATTCCTGACTATATTTTGACAAGAATGTAAAAAAGAAATAACAATACTACCTTTAGAATGTTCTAAAATACTTAGTGGTCCAATAAAAGACTCTCATATATGGGTTGAATGTGAAATATTAAGAAACTTAGAAAATATTTAAAGCTGATAATGCAAGTAGAACATATAAGAATTTTGTGGGATGGGATGACAACTTCTGTTTTCTTCTAGGACTAACTGGTACAGGACTTGCATTTTGTCTGTAAACAAATAGAAAACTGGGTCAAATATGTAAAATAATTGTCAAATTTAAATAAAATATTTCATTATACTTAACAAAATTAATCCTATGACTCATTTAGTGATCTTTAGTTTAATAAACTCAGTAGGTTATTACCTGGCAGAGTAAGCCTTCATTATCTTTAACAATGTACTTTTCCTTACCGAGTAACAAAATAAATCACCACAAACAACAGTCACAATTATTAGGAGCAGAATAAAAACCAATGAGCAAAGAGACTAGCTATAAAAAAAAAAAAGTTTATTAAAAAAATAGACAACATATGTAAACATCTTTTTCAGTCACAAGGTTTCATAATACAGCATGTCAGGTCTAGGCCTTAAATTTCTGCAGTGGGAGCACCTTAATTTTACAGTAATTACTAACAGTAATCAGCTTCATTTATCTTTCAGTGAGCTAGTAAATCTATGTGAAAATAAATAACCAGATTCTGCTAAGTATACTAACACATAGAGAAAATCATAAATATACAACAGATCTCAGCAAAAAGTATCTATCTGCTAACACGAGATTGAATCCTTATATCACAATTATCTTTTTAATATAGTTTCATTTCTAAATTCATCATAGAGCTGATTAAATTAAGGCTGAAGAAGAGCAGGAACAGAGGGACAAGATAAACACCTACCATTCCTGTCTACACACGGACACACACACGGACACACACACGGACACACACACGGACACACACATATATACATGTTTTGGTAGAAGCAAAACTGAGAATACAGCTCTACACATCTTTCTTGTAGTATTTTAGGCATTTATTTCCTTTACTTTTTGCCAGTAGTTACATGTCCCCAAATACTGAATATGAAGTAGTCAACCATAGTTTCAAATGTGATAACATTCTGAGGAAACCAGATCTCAATGAACTAATTCAACAACCCAAAAGTGAAGCCAAATCACAGACTGAACAGTAGTACAACAAATTTTGCAGCAAGAAATCTCAAACACAAGATTGTTTCCTCTCAGGACAAATGTGCCTGTGTTAATATATTTCTTCCATGTCTGACTCATCACCTGCTGGTCCACACCTGCTAGGTGGCTGATATGTTCCAAATAGTCAAATAAAGAATTTTTCAACTACAGGCAGACATTTCACCACACCTGATTTAATGTAAATGGCTGACATTTCAGTTACTCAGTGAATTTGAATCAAGGTAAAGTTTTAAATGAAATATCAAGCATGTTTGTGGTTTTTCATTGCATGGAAAAATTTAAATATTATCTATCATCTGAATAACTATACTCTAGTGACAGAAGGGAAGTATAATAGATCTAACAAAAGAAAATCAAGCAAATTTACCAAGTCCCTGGATAACCAATTCTATAGTCTAACTCAGTAGTCTTTTTGCACAAGTGGTTTAGAAAAGAAATCTTTAAATCCTTTAAAATGCTGATCTGTTACCCAAAAAATACATTTTATAAACCCACATCTGAAAACATATTTGTCCTTTCCACCATATCATTTCAGCAGATGTCTAACATTTATTCACAGTTAATGAAATATGAAATAACTACAAAATACTTAAAATCTAATAGCATTGATGTTTCTTCTCTTGGCAGTGTTGCTCCCTAATGGAATCTAGGGTTAACTATGCATTCACATAATGAAAATGAAACTGAATGACATGAATGTTTATAATACATGATATATAGAACTCAATCAAAAAAAAATTCGACCACAAAATGAAAAAGCCTTACACATCTGGATACCAAATAAACGGCTAGTGAAGAAGGAAGGATGCTTTCCACAGTAAGAACCTTTCTACAGTAAGATGAGCCTCTCTTGGTTATAGATAATATGGTCTTAGCCAAATGGCAATGACTGATCTTTTAGAAATTTATTAGAAAAGTTCTAACAGCTAAAAATACATTTTTAACCACTGAATAAAAATTTCGGTAAGTTACATTCAGTAAAATGTTTACAAGTTACATTCAGCAAAATTTCCTCAAAGAGAGACATACTGCATAACTTAGGTGAGAATTGGACACAATTGTGCATTGTAAGACTATTGCTGGGTTTAGTAGGACTCTGCATTTATTCCAGTTATACAAAAACAATTTTAATAGACACCTGATTTACTAACATCCCACAGTTCTTGTTTTCTTGTTGCACAAATAACAGGTGATGAGCTGCCTTTCATCACTATTTCTGTGTACTAATCCACAAGCAGATAAATTAGAACAAACACAGCACTAAAACTGTGCTTCAGGTAAACCCGCCAGCCGAGTGTCATTGCACTGATACACATATCTCATTTTTACACATGTGTCTATTTCTAGTTACTAGGTAAGCATCCAGCGAACAAAACAATACGAGCAGCCAACAGCAGTCTCTTACATATTTTGAGAAGTGAGACATTTGTGACTAAGTTACATGGCCTCAGATTTAGAAAAACACAGCAGCATGAAACAACTCAGTGGGAGACACATTGCTTTCATCTGTTCACCTTAAAAAAATTACAGAAGACATGCTTGAACAACACAAGGCACTTAAGACAGAAATTCTTTCTCCAGGTCATATATAGATGGGTGGCTAGTTCTGCTCCTCATCCTGCACAAAGGCACGGTGCAGTCCCTGCTCTGGCCTTCCACGTCAGCGTCCAGTAAGGAAGGCACATGGGTTTTACTTCTCTCCTTGGTACTGAGGGAACAGCGAGGCAGTGGACCTAGATCCCCCAAGGCTGGATTGGCCAACAGAGGCCAAGGCTCTGTTCTCTGGGGCAAGCCCTGTGGGGGGTCCAGCTGGCTGCTCAGGGCCGGTGAGCTGGGCAGAAGCACCAGATTGACAGTTCTTTGTTTTTCAGGCCAGACCTCATTGGGCAGGTTACTGTGAGATCCAGATGAAGACTTGGGCAGCCCCCAGCCCTGCTCAGGTGTCAGTTCACAGGCTCCAGTGGCTGAGATAATAGTCGCAGCAGCTGGGTGAGAAAGCAAAGTCAGTGTGCAAGGAGAGACAGTGATTTCTCAAACCATGCATAGCCAGAAAAAGAACTAGAGAATCACTCTAAAGTGAGCTTCAGCAAAAAGACCTGAACATGAAACAGTTAAGAGTATAATGTTTGCTTTTTTATAAAGAATATAGTCAGGTTGGAAAGACTGCTTCAACCTATGGAAAAACCCTGTCTGTAAACAGAGCTAAATCATCCTCATCGCATAGGGCAATGCGGATTATAATTGTTCTATATAAACAGGGTAGATTTCAGAATGGATTAGATGGGAAAACAATTACGACTTTTAAAAATGATGGTTAAAATGATTCATTTCACTTTCAGATTATGGTTTGGAAAAAAAAAATTCATGCAAATAAGAAAGAAGTTAGGCTTTTTCCATGGTGCCCCTTGTCTTTTGTGTACTAAAGAAGTGACTCATCACCACTCCAGCAAATCATCACTGGTTTAGAATTAAGAGGAAAAGAGCGGTCTTTTATGGAATTGCTGTGCTGAGATTTCTCCTTGTGCAACTGTAAATTATTTATATCCCATTGAATTCTAAAAGAGTAATATACTCATTTATCTAAAGACAACAGAAATCTGAAAAATGTTATATGCAAGTATAGCTCTTCAAGGTAGAGGAAAAGATAAATAAAAGCAGTTTCAGTTTTGAGAGTTTTATAATCACCCCAGCCAGCATAGCATTTTACAATCAAAAAAACTCTTTGCATGCTCATTACCTCACTTGATGCCCAGGACACAGACAGGGAGAGCTGTAGTTGTCCTCATATAATAAAGCAATATAATCAACCCCTACGCAACACCTCGCACCTGGTGGGACATCTGACTTTTTACACCTGCTAAACTCAGCCTCGACATCAACTGAGCAGTGAAGCCGGTGATGTATGAGACAGGTGCATGGGGAAGGGCAGAAGACCTGTTTATTTCTAGTATCCCCACTAGTCATTGGTTCAGATTTGGACACGTGACCGTCTTCACCAACGTAAGGGGTTAGGGCAGTTATTGTCCACATGTTCCTTCTGTTTTCACATGTCTGATGCATTTAAGCGCTTGAAATGTAATTGTACTTTCCCTGGAATCCAAATGACAGTTCAGAAGTCGAATGAAAGAAGAGGGTAACAGTCATAGATCTATGTGGACAGTGAAAACACATTTGCAAATGTAACTCTTGGAAAAGAAAATCAGATAACCATACAATTGTACATTCTCATCTCTCCAGTGATACTTTGTATTTTTAACCCAACTAATAAAGCCACCTACTTGGGGTCTGGAAGGTATTTCCATCAGACATGGTCCGTCTGTGACGTGTTGCTCTTTCTTTAGAAGACACACAGGAAGGCAGGTCCCCAGGGGTCTGCTCTACGACGGAAGGAAACAGGCGTTTCCAGACAACATGGTCAGCATCCAGTCTCGCTGTGGAGGTTGGCTCATGACTACTTCCTCCAATGGCAGGGCAGAAATCTGGAGTGGGCATCTTGGGATCACAAGGGATGTGTGTGCTACCCTCGAAGGAGTCTTCACTGTCAGTCTGCAGCAAGCACTTTGTGGAGAGGGAAGGCATGGACAGAAGGCTCGCGGTGCTGGAAGGAGTGGGGCAGGGTGGGCCGCTGGCCCCCTCGCCTGTAGATGGCAGCCTCCGAGGAGGACTGGCACTGCTGTGGGACTTGGGGGCCCGCTGGAAGATTCCCTCATGTTTCTTCCTTTCTTCCTTGGGCAACAGCTCGTCAGCAGCCTGTGCGTGGTTCAGATCTCGGATATCCAGGCCCAGAGCCACCGACGCCAGCAGAGCTGCACAGCCATACAAAGCAGACTCCATTTTCTTTCTCTGGGGGGATCTGCTTAGACTATTTGTAGGGGTCACCTGAGGAGTGCTCGTGGGAAGGCTGCCTGGGGACCCTTCCTCCCAGCTTTCAGGCTCCACTGGACTCTCTCTCTGGCCATCTTTCCAAAGAGGTAGATCAACGTAGGCTTGACTAGGTAATTTTATTTGCTTTGGTTTTCTGTGCTCTGTTCCATCAGGGTAAAGTTTGGGCTCCTCACCAGGACCTAAGTAAAGGTATACACACACACACATGGCAACACCATTGCACAGTAAAAAAGTCACTTAAATAAAGCTAGTAGATGTTCTAAATAGAAGCACACGGAGGTCTTGCAGTTCAACAAAAGGTTCACTCAGAAGGCCCCCATGGAGGAGGGGTGCAGGACACAATTACACAAGTTTCCCTGTCAGGAACCAGCAAGCTGCTTCCTGTCCTTCAGGAAAGGGTTCTTTACTGGCATGGAAAACAGAAGTTAGTGTCAAAATAAAGTCACTGAGGGATAAAAATGTACATGCATATAGACAAGGGCACTGCAGCATGTCAGACAATGTCTTCCCTCATCGAAGGAAACATGTCGGCCCCATCACCTAGCGCACCTGGTGTGGAAGACCGGCTTTCCAACAGCTCGGAGGTCCTTTCTCGCCTGCCTCACTGAAAACTTGTAGAAATGCGAATTCCTGGTCCACTCCAGACTTTAGGTGGGGAGCTTAGACGCCTGTGCTTTTACGAGTCTTTACTGAAGTATGGGAGCCGCTATGATAGAAGATTCTCCAAAGAGGCTACAGAGTTCTAAAGGGTAATGATTTCTACTGTCTGAAGAGGAAGCTACAATTCTTACCACTTAGTTCCTTAACAGGGTATCAAAACCACAAACTCCTTAATCTGGTGTTCAAATCAATCCACAACAGAGCCTCGATGATTTTTCCAGAATTGCATCCTACTTTCTCCAAAAAGTGCTCTTTAATCTAGACAAACTGAGAGCCAGCTTTCCTTCAAACAGCCCGTGCTCTGCCCTTCCATGCCTTTTCTTCAGAGTCTCTCTCTGCCCCTCTGTCCCCTTCTGGTCTCTAACACTGCTGACCCCAGTTCCCTTTTCTTTTCCTTCACAAAGCTGTCCTTCAGAATACCACCTGACACTGCCAGTCTACTGCAGCCCCTGCATGCAATTGTGGCTTCCTTTGAAGCCTCTCTAGCATCTTCAAGTTTCTTTGTTTTCCCTTTTATTTATGTTTAGATCAATCACATGTGCAGCTATCTGCAAGTGGGAAGCTTCTGACCAGTGAGCCATCATAATCTTTCTTAGTCCTTCTTCTCAACAATGCCATGCATCCGTAGCCCCCAAACTAGGCTCAATATAACTGCTATCTATCTAAGATCAAATGGTCCTTTTAGGAATTTTTTAGATGCTAAATGTTTGTGATTCTGACACTGGGAGCGGTGTGGTGAACAAAACAGGTGAAATACTTTACTTTCATGGAACTGACATTCTAGTTGGGGGTGAGAGAGAACACAGCGATTACAGGTGTAAATGTAGTAAATGAGCTATGCAGTCAATATGTAGTCAAATAGCAGCTATGAACAAATAAAAATGGGCTTGTGGTACAGGGTAAAATACTACATCAGCCAACGGAGTCAGGAAAGGCTTGCAGAAAATGCTTGAGCTGAGACATACATCTTAGAAGGGAGGGAACCTTCCAACAAGATATAAAGCACAAACCTTTTGTTGGTTAAAACTTCAAACGTAGAGTTAACTTAATGGAGACCACTTTTTAGTGTGCCAAACATATTCTTTTATTGCCATGAACTGTACTCTGGAGGAGGTTATTAAAAGAATTAAAATATTCTAAGAAAAACTAAGAGAATTGGGGGGAAAGGGAAGAAGACTTCTCTGAGTAATTCCTCTATCTGAAGCAACAGAAACAAATAATGAAAAATATACTGTAGGAGTATAATTGCATTACTGCCATTCTTCAGTAGTTCTCAAATTCTGGTCAAGGATAAACTGCACTGTGCAGCAGGGGGAGACTCGCTTGCCTTTGTAAGCAAGAGTCAGAATACAATGATGACTCTGACAAGGGAAAGTATTTATCCTGGAATCACAAAGCACTTGTCTTCCAAATGCTCAAATGTATTTATGAAGATATTTATATAGAAACCACATCCTCTGACAATGAAGACGAAAACAATATAAGCAGTGAGGGATAAAGTGCTTATGAAACTGAGTATAACACTGATAATAAATTCAAGAACTTTATACTATGTATTGCTAAAACATCTTTAATTTGGCCAGTGTCAAAGGAAAGTCAAATTGTCAAATCTTAGAAGAACAATTTTCTTTTCAAGAATATCTCCTTCACTTTAATATCTGAATATTGAATAGAAATACTGAATATTCAAAATAATTAAGACTCATTTAGAGATTCCAATGGAATAATATTCAAGTAATAGTTCTCCATCTTTAACCAGTTTGCCAAGATTTCGTGATGCCAAGAGGTAGCAATATAGTCAGGAGACCAATCCTTCATCTCAGCAGACTTTTTGGATGTCTATATTTTCATATTTATTACCACCTATATTTATTTGATTCTACAGAATTAATTTCGACACCAATTTTTTGGTAAAGAATTGTAGCTCCAAATCTCCAATACACAACGTGGATTCTAATTCTGCCCCACCATAAGATTTTCAGAAGAGAAAACAACTTTGGAACTTCAGCAACGGTACTACTTGCTCTTTGAACGATGATATATGACTATGAAAGCAAAGTTTTTATAACACTCAGATGCTACATCTAACTCAAAAAAAAGCATATTTACCTGGCTGGTCCACAAATAATGAATCCAACGGCATAGTTTTCTGATTTTTTATTAAGAGAGTTGACCAAGGACTGTTGCCATCTGAGAGGGGTCTTATTCTACAAGAGAAAGATGTTTGTTTTGATATAAGAGAACCATATGACACACCAATTAGGTTTCATTGGATGCGTACGACAACAATATAGAGAACATAGGACCCTGTTTAAAAAGCTGACAGTGCAAATTAAACCTTAAAATGAGATAGAAAATATACCAGTGAATTTTAACTACTTAGGTAATAACTTATCCTACAAATCAAATTGATATTCAGATATATCTCTATTATTCTATTTTTTTAAAAGTGAAATCTGGCCAATGCAAGCCTTTAAAAGGCACTGCTGCCCAAACGAGACAGCACATGCACCAGGCCACCAGATGCCACACAAATACCTTTCTTTGCAGTCCGTTCTTTCTTTCATTTGAATTGAATTTGGTCCCCATGTACAACCTTTTTTCTTGAAATTCCTTTTTATGTCTTCGAATTCTTCTTGTCGGCAGACCATGTTCCTTCCCCAGGTTTTATTGCTTTCATCCGAAGTCACTAAACAGAGAAATTACTCATTTACTAATTTAATTAAAAAAACAAAAAAAAACAAAAAAGATTTTTTTTCACCCTACTAGTGGCAAACATCCCCAGTCATAAAGATAAGAAGAAAAGTGGAATCAACTCAACAATAAAAAATTTGAGATATATTAGAAACAAAGATCTGATTATCTATTAACATTCTTTGACAAGATTTCATACTTTGGAAAAAATAGAGACATTCTGAACATTTAATTTAAACTTAGTATCTTAATTTTTTCCCAGGTACTATTTTCTAATATTAACTGACATGGTGTTTAATATCTTTCTTCTGTGCCATTATCTAGTTGTATTTCATAGGACCTTTCCCCCAGTTTCATCAAGATGTAATTAACAAATACCCTCTTAGGTTTAAGGTCTACAGCATAATAGTCTGACTTACATATATTATGAAGTGATTGCCACATATATTCAGTTAGCATCACTATCTCCTATAGAGACAATACAAAGAAAGAAAAAGTGTCCTTATGATCACTCTTAGGATTTTACTATCTCAATCTTCCTATATATCACACAGCAGTTAACAAGTCATATTGTAAATTATATCCCCTAGTCCTATTTGAACTTAAAAGTAAACGTTTATATTTTTTAATCATCTTCCTCCAATTCCCTCTCCTCCTATCTGCCCGGCCTCTAACAGCCACTTAGTGATCTAGTTTTTTTTTTTTTTTTAGAGTCTATGCAAGATAGATCATATAGTATTTGTCTTTCTCTGCCTGACTCACTTCACTTAGCATAAGCCATCATGGCTCATGTGTATTGCAAATGGAAACACGATTTCCTATTTTTTGTGGTTGAATAATATTCCATTATGTATATACATCTATACAGATATATAAAACATAACATTTTTATTCATTTAATTCAGCCACTGAGGGGCACTCAGGCTGCTTCTATTCTTTGGCTACTGCAAATCTGTAAATAATACTGCAATGACCATGGGGGTGTAGATATCTTTTTGACTTTTGGCGTTTTCATTTCCTTTAGACATATTCTGAGAAGTGGAAATGCTGGATCATATGGTAGTGCTATTTCTAATTTTATGTTTTTAGGACCCTGCATCCTGTTTTACATCTCTCACTACAAATATATTTGCTGTACTCAGAGGTTAGAAAGGGAGTGGGGAAGAGTCCTCTCTCTGGAGATGATGAATCCAGCTTCTCTGCTTTGCAGCTGAGTCAGGTCAAGATTCATAACCTCTATGTGCCTCCTTTGGGCATCACAATAGTATCTACTTGATGAGGCTGTTTTGGGAGTTACATAGACTAGCATACGGAAACAACTTAGAATGGAGCCTGGCACATGGGAAATGCTGGTCGATATAACTTATAATTATGCTAGAGGCTGGGTCACAAAGGTCTTTATGGTTATGGTTTTACTGTTTCTACCTCTCCTTCCCCATCATTGACTAATCATCACTACCTTTAGTTAGAAGAGCTATGTTTGCTATGCGGGTTGATCAGTAGGACAAACTAGAATGGGAGAGGGCCACTGATGTTTTCAACCATCTCTTAGGAAAAATAGGAGATCTAAGGTTACTAGACATTACAATGCTCCGTTATTGGGAAATATGCCAAGAATATGCAATAACAGCAGGTTCCTGAAAAACAGGAGTCTATGCGATTGCCTTTCCACCATTTGATTCTGTCCAACAATAAGCAAAGGTATGTTTTGTCCTCACTCAAAGACACCACTCCTAAGACACACCCTGAAACCTAAAATTCTCAGAGGATTAGAGAATTCAACCGTTTTTGTATTCTCAAAGAGAATGGTGCCCTAAATATGGTATCACATAAAAATATCAATCATTCAAGCAAACCAGTGGAAATGATAATAAAATATTTTGTGCCAACATCAGATGGTGAGTCTTTGGATGATCAAAAAACACCCACGTTCTTAATCAAAGTCAAGCTTAAAAACATAAGGCTCTTTACTTTAGCGGTCTTTAAACAATCTTTGAGGGACTTTTTCATTCAATTTCACTGAAATGATTCCCATCTCTCACTACATAAGTATCTTTTCTCCAGTTTCTTACTTTGGTTTTGTTCGTTGTTTCTTCTTTCAATACTTACACAATCAACTTTTCTCACTTAACTCACATTTCTCCATCTCTCTCCCGGGGAAATATGCCAGGTAACATCTACCACTCATAGTGAAAAGAAGTTCGTTCCTCTGAGAGTGTAAAATCTTCACAATGAGTATATGTTAATGCTCTAAATAGCAGACAATAGTGAGAGAATTTAAGGCCACCAAGAGCTTCTGAGTGAGAACGAAAATGGGGCTCCCTTGTGGTTCACCAGGCAACTGAGATACCATGTAAAGACCAAGGACTAGGTCTGAAGACCCAGAGCTGGGATGAAAAAACCTAAACAAATAAATAAATAAAGAGGCAAAAGTCTTCCTTCTCTCCCTTCCAACCTTCTTTCTTTAACATGCTTCTTCCTCCTCCTCCTCCTCTCCTTCCATCCTCTTAAAAAATAAATAAAAATGAAGACCATCACTGCTGTCAACACATACAGAACTATTTCAAGTGCCTTGTACACATCTGTCCTCTTTTTCCTACTCTCATCTCCAAGTTACAGAAATGGACATTGAAACCTCATGAGGTTAAGGAACTTGTCCAGAGTCCCAGTGCAGCAGGGCTAGAGGTGGGATTCAATGCCAGAATGTGTAGTTCAGAGTCCACATTCTTCATTGTCATGCTATTCTGAATAGGAAAAACAATGGGTCATCAACAAAAAGCTAGTGACCGGAGGAGATCTGGAGTCGGAAAGAAGATGACCAAGGTTTAGGCGAAAGAATGTAAATAAATGGTTTCTGGCTATGTCTGGAATGTCTGGATTAGGACATGCTCATTGGTTACTTTAGAGAATGAATGCTGATGAACGTGTTGTTTGGGGGAAATGAGGAAGCTCCCTGAGCTCACTTCTTGTCAACCTTACAGGGTTAGAATTTATTTCAAATCCCCCAAGTATTCAATTTAGCTGGTAAAAATCTTGAACTTTGCAGTCTTATTCAGGCACAACTTCCACACGTCCAGAGGTCAGTACACACAGTTGAAGAAATGTGAGGACAGGAACTCTTATTCAATTCTTGGTAGGAATGCAAAAAAAATTTTTTTTGAAGGTGTGGTAGTTTCTTATAAAACTGAACATATTCAACATATATCTAGAAATCACACTTCTTGATATTGATCCAAAAGGAGTCAAAAACTTATGTCTACCCAAAAATGTACACAGGAATGTTTATAGCAGCTTTATTTGTGATAGTCAAAGCTAAAAGTTGAAGGGAAGCAAGATGTCCTTCTGTAGGTGAATATGCCATAAACAATGTAACTTTCAAACAATGGGTTATTATTCAACATCAAAGGAAGATGGGCTATCAAGACACCAAAAGGCTTCTTAAATGTATATTAGTAAGTGAAAGAAGCCAATTTGAAAAAAATGACCTATCATATGAGTCTAAATATATGATATTTAGAGATGGCAAAACCATGGAGACAGTAAAAGCATCAGTGGAGGCCAAGGAATGAGTGGCGGGTAGAGGGACGAAGAGAAAGAGCTCAGGGGATTTTTAGGCCATTGATATTATTGTTAGATACTATATAATACCATCATGGTGGAGAACACATCATTATGGCTCGTTCAGATCCAGAGGGTACAGCACCAAGAATGAACCTTAATGGAAACTCTGGACTTGGGGTGATGGTGATGTGTCAATATAGGGTAATTGGTTATGATAACGTACCAACTGTGACATTGAACCTCGATAGTGGGGGAGACTGTGCAGGCGTGGACTACCTTCCTTTTGACTTTGCTAAGTCTAAAATTGTATTTAAGAAATGAAGTCTTAGAATCAGAGCAAAACAAAAAGAATATTTAAGTAAACTGGACAGAGGGCAGAGAAAGAGAGAGAGCTGCTGAAAAAAGAGGCTTTATTTTATGATGTCTAGTTCCCTTCCTCCTTCACCAGAGCTGTGGGAAAGGTCTTGATGTCTTTTCTCAGTCCTTTTATTGAGCCCTAACTCTGTGTAGGCAAAAGGCTGGTAAAAAGTATGCCTGTATGAACTGTGCTTTCTCAGAAAGACGAATTGCTTATAATGAAATAATGTGCTTTCAATTTTAAGAGTATGCATCTGTTTATATCATTATACATTCATTTAGAGTATTTCTCTTAAATTAAGATATTGATGTTACAGAAATTTAAGAAGAAATTCTGCTGGAGCAAAGGTTTGCATTAGCAAAAGAAAAAGAAATTGCATTATCAATTGATAATGATGGCAGATAAAATACTGATTAGATAAAATACTATATTGGAATTTTTTCTCCAAATAAGGATTTAGTTGCGGATTTAATTAAGTTTGGATAAGAAAGAACGGGATGTAACTAATTATTTTGTATGCTGACTTAGGCTGATAAGAGCTTACTCACATACACATGTAACTGAACATTTTTCTTTTGCTGAGCCTACTACTGAGGCTTATTTGGAGTCATCTTTGAAAAATATCAATAGTTTTATTTCACTCCTCTAAACTTTAATTCAGGGTTTAACTAAAACTCACAGCGCAAAAGTGCCAGGCAAATTAGCTATATATATTTTTCCACCAAACGAACACTTTCCCTACAGCCCAAAGCCTACATGGTATTTTGAAGTATTAGGTTCTGGCTAAACCTAGAGTGGGTTACAATTAACTCTCAGAGGACAACATATTTTTTTCTCTACAAACAAGGAAAAAACTAAAGAAGCTTTGAGTGTTTTATTTTAGTTATCAAAGTATTCATAACTATGCTACCAATATAATCAGATTCTGTTAATTTTACATGTGTTTCACAACATGTCTCAAGATGTGGTACTTATTTCATTTTCTGCTCTAAAGTGGCCTGGTCATATCACCGATTGCAGAAAACCTGAAAGTCATTTATTGATAAGAATTACTGATAAGAAATCAGACTAAGGAACATAAGATCCAATTCTGTTTTCTAAGTAGTTGTGACACTGATTAAATGTCATGCGCTTAGTTAATCACAACCAACTATAAACCAACTGCTTAATTTGAATCCATGTTTATTTACGAGGGAAATGAACAGAGAAGACCCTTCTCAGGAGGAGAGCGTGCTTACGCTGTATAGCTCGGAGTCGGGGAATCACAGTGGGGCTGTTGGGTGGGCTGGAACTATTGTTCAAACTCCTCCGTTTGTCCAAGTTGGGAGAGGCCTGTACGGTTATTTTATGCTGGAAATCTGTTGGAGAGGGAAAACACAGACAATGAAGATTTCATGGTTATGTTATTTCCATAGTCACCTCTTCGCATATATAGCAATAAAAACTATTGGACAGTATGAATGAAGCATCCCTCAGAGTCTGTTTCTTGGCTTATCTTCCACTGAGGGTTCGAACCAATAAATAAGGATTCGGAGTCTATGATACATTAGAAACAGTGAGCATCAAATATATACTCATAAAAATGAAATATTTCTGCGTATTTCTAGAATTCATAACCTTTTGGAACGAGTCATTTTCATTTGGTCTGACACATAGTGAAAAATAAAATGGAAATAGGAAACAACTGAAAAGAGACCTAGGGACCTCAAACCAGAAGAAACCTCTCCAAGGCTCTCCCCTCAGTTAAGTGGGAACAACAAATATCTCACAGGTTTCCCGTGGTGGTTAAAACAGAAAATGTAAGATCTAATGGGATTCAAGACAAGTTAGCTTTATACTCCTTAACCCTTCGCATTGCTACATGGCTGCCAACTCTTAACTAAACCTTCATCAGAATATCCAGGTCTCTCTCTTAGGGTCTTCGTTTCCTTCTATGGCTCCTGAGGCATGTAAAACTTAAACAATTTTTTAGGTTTTTCCCCGTTTGTCAGTTTCATTCTCCTCACCTCCAGTTAAAAGCATTTTGTGGTCAAGACACTCTACAAATGATAGCTATTACCTAACTGCTATAGGATGGTTGTCATAGAAATATATGGAAGAAGAGTAATAATATCAGAGGGAAGAAGAGAGTGTTTGGGACCAAAACAAACAAACAATAACAAACCCAAAATATAGACACAGGTAAAAGAAATTCCTGGGTGTTCTTTTACTGCAGTGCTAAGCATAACCTTTGATTGACTTTCTATTGACTGTGGTCATTTTTACACCACAGCAGGGGCAGAGGTTAACTTGTAGAGTCTGTCTGGTGACGATGCAAGCAGTTTGTCCAGCAAAAAGAACAACCCCAAAGGTTATGGTTTATGGCTCTATTGGATATTAACCAGGTTTGTATTTAACCTAGCAATCTAACCCTAACATTCTTTTATTAAATTGTCCATCAATTCTTAGCTCTTCAAATTGTCATTTTAATTGACTCCTCGTTAATCAGTGATCGAATAAACTCTTTTAACATTTACTCCTTTCATGTTTGCAAGAGCTGGCGTTTATCTTTTTTGAAAAATATACTTTAAAAAAACTTTAAAGAACCACCTGGCATTTGAAATGAGGAGGAACTGAAATTTAGGGGCACTATAGATCTAATTATTCACAGGAGAGAGATGAAATGTTATCTTGATATTATCTTCTTCCTCACCCTCCATAACCCAAACACAAAATGCCTTATAAGTTCTGTGATCTATATGACAATTGCAATTACAGTTGAGAAATTTATATTGTATGTTTTGGAGTTAGCGAATTTGGATTTGAATTACCAGTTTACCACTTACTAGCCATACAGATTTCGGGCAAGTAATTTAACCTCTTTCAGTCCCAGTGTCTTCATTTACAAAAACGGGGAGAAAATATTTATTCCCACTTCATAGAACAGCTAAGAAAAATTAAACACAAAGAACTACAGGGAATAGTACAGGGCTCAGGACATAACAGATGCTAGATACAAAATTCACGGTTCTTTCCTTTCTCTCCATTGCCACTGCTGCCCTCATTTCACGCCCAGCCTGCTACAAGACCTCCATCCATCTTTCTGCATCTATGTTTGATTACCTTGGCCTAACTAAGAGCAGCCACACATATTTTTTAAATCCTTCAAAGGCTCTCATAATTTTTTTAAAGGAAAGGTGCAATTGGAAATGAAGGCGAGTAGGCAGACAGGCAGTCAGGGAGAGGAGGAAGAAGCACCCCATTTATTTTTATTTAGTTGTTCACACTGCTTGTTGCTCTGGACCCGGGACTTGAACACAGGGGTATGTGGCCTGCTCTCCTTCAGAGGCCACTGACCTAACCACTGCTCCACCAAGGTGCACCAATTTGTTTTGCAGTTGTTAAAAACAAGATGTGGGTAGGAATGAAGGTGAGTCTGCAGGTGGCAAGAAGAGAGAGGAGGAAGAAAAGTATTTATTCATTTATTAGTTCTCCTTAGCTGTTCATCCTGTTTGTTCCCTCTAGTCGCCTGTCTCAAACCTGGAGAAAACTTGGGATGTATGTGGGCTATGCCCAGTGGGCTCGTCTGCTAGGCCACCAGGCTGCGCCAGGTTTTCATAACTCAATTACTAATCAAAAATTATAACATTTCTCTAGACCCCTGCAAATCTGAATGTAGAATCTTGTTGCTACTCAAAAATCATTCTCCCATGGCTTGCTGAGGTCCAAACCAGAGGTCTGAAAACTTTTTTTCTGTAAAAGAACCACGGCTTTGGGGCCCGTAAGATCTGCCACAACTGCTCAAACTCCTGCAGAGATGAGTGCGAACTTCACTTATGCGCACTGTCATTGAAGTTTCACATATTGCTCGTGTGTCATGAATATTCTTATTCTTTGCAAATACTGGAAAATGTACAAACCATTCTCTGCTCATGCACCGTACGAAACAGGTAGTGGGTTGGATGTGGCCTATCGGGCAGTTTGTTGACCCCGAATCCAAATGTATTGGTCTCTTTTTTGAACCCTGGGAAAGGACAAGTTTTCTCTGCATGTGCTCTCTTCCTGTTCTTTAGCTTCCCTCCTTTATTTAGCACATCCCCACTTCAAGTCTCAATTTAAATGTTACATCACTAGGAAGCCTTCTGTGATCTCTTTAGACTTGAGGACATCTCTCTGCTAATCCCTGTCATATGACTTCTCCCTCAGAATAGTTAATAATTATAGCAAGTAAGTACTTGTTTAATAATTAACTTATGGTTCACTCTCCTTACCTAATACAGAGTCAACTCTAGATGGAGAGGGGCCATTAATGTCTCCATCCCTGCAGGATCCCGTTCAAAGTGGTAGTGTCTTGCACATAAAAGGTGATTGGTAAATCCTTGCTGAATGAGTATTTTCTCTGTTTATGATTATAAGTAACATCAAAAGAGATATTTATTTTATTGTCATCCTTACTACTCAGTATATATCAGATCCTCGAGTGCTTGTTGAATGAAAAAACGGTGCAGCAGGATCAAACTCATGAGAATTGCTAATGGCTGAGAGATAGATAGCAGGGTAGAGGGTGGCTTAGAACATAAATGGAAGTGAAGTCCCAGGTGGGAAGCTTCTTTCCTCTACTAAAAAAGAAAATGAGGCAGAGCAGTTGAAGGAAAGGAAAGGATGGATGCAAGAAAAGTTCTGCAAGACCTGATGATGACTGTGATGTGGAGAGGAGTGTGTGGTGGGGGGTGAGGTGAGAAAAAAAAAACATTCTTACCTGCAGATATAAATGTTTATTTTTCATGATATATTTTTATTTTTTATAAATTACTTTTAAATCAAGTTAATAGCTCCCCAACTACTAATTACCGACACAACAGAACTATAGTGACAAGAAAATTAGGTTATTCAGTATTTTATGTATTTGGAGGAAATACATATAACTGAAGAGAGACTGAAAAGTTTATCTGACCACATTCTTTTTTGTCTGAAAGTTCATTTTTGTTCTGTTTAGTTAAATCATGTGGTTTCTCTATATACAAAATTAGATCAGTTAGGTTCATAAAATGAATGTGGGCGTTTTCCTTCTTTTTTGATTTTTTGGAAGAGTTTGAAAATAGGCATTAAGTATTCTTTGAAAGCCCAGTAGAATTTACAGAGTGAAGCCATCTGGAGCTGGGCTTTTGTTTTCTAGGTAGTTTTTGATGCCTGTGACTATTTCTTTTGACTCAAGTGCCTTGTAAAGGTTCGACTGGCTCCGCGAAACGTCACAGCACTCTGGAAGCGAATTCTCGGTGAGCTTCATAGCAGGAAGAATCTCCAGCCCAGAGCAGGTGGCAGGTGCGTACCTACAGTCCTCCAACAAGATCGCAGACCCAGACCACAACACATGAGTGATAAACCATGCGGAAAAATGATGGGAGATTGATGAGAAATGATGAGACTAGCCAAGCACAGGTCAGATAACCAGCACGGATCATTGGCAAGGCCAAGTACGTGTAGCAAAGACATGGCTTGATTCCACAATACCGAAAATTCAGAAGGCCTCTGGGCTTCTGAAAAAGTCTAAGTACTTGCATTAAAAGAACAGCAGGACTCTTTGTTTTTAACAAAAAGAAAATATTCTTTATTATAAACATCCTTGCCGCAGTGCAGCACAGAAAGATTCATTCTGACCCAGTTATACATTCAGGAAAACAAGAACTGCCTATTAAGTGACCCGGCTGATGTGCAGTATTTCTTTGACTTAGCTAGAATCATCACTTATAAGATTCCTGTTCATGGTAGGTGATCATGTGGTCCACAGGTTGTATCAACTCTACTCATATTTTTATTGGCAATTCAGTTGACCCTTGGTCAACCTCTGCAGTTGAAAATCCGCATATAACTTCTGACTTCCTGCCAAAGTGAACTACCAACTAATAGCCTGTGTTGACTGGAAACCTTACTGATAAGATAAGCAGTCAATGAACACATACTATGTGTGTTATGCGTATCAAACATGGTATTCTTACAATAAAGGAAGCTGAAGAAAAGAAAATGTCATCTGTATTTGTTTCATTAATGAAGCCAAAATGGCCTCCGTGGAAATCATCGTCTTCCACGAGAAGTGGCAGCATTCCCTTGTGAGCAATCTGCCTTCTCTCCCAGACAAAAATATACACACCATATACGCATTCTCACTCACACATTCAAGGTAGAAGACAGTGGCAGGCCTCTGGCCCTTCTGAAATGGCTGAAGTTAGAATGGCCCTGGTTTAGACACATACCAATTCAGAAGGCTTTAAAAACTCTTCCCCTTAGGTTAGATGCTCTGAAATCCAACTTCGGTTTGAAATCAACATAATAGAGGATAGATACAAAGTGGCCCTGATATAAAACTATCTACATGATCATTCTTTCCTATAAATCCCAAGAATTCACCAAGTATTCACTCTTGTCTGAGATTATATTGTCTCATTTTGTAAGCATGCCTCTTCCTTCCTCGATAGGCCTCCATGAAGGATTCCCAACAGGAAAAATCACACTGGAGCTTTCTAACAAGAAGTCACCGGAGTTTGAAATAACTAGAAATCAGTAACAACAAATAGATGATAGTTTGATCTGAAATCACCATAGTATAATCATAAGATTAAATGTTATAGCAATGATTCTGAAGAACAAAATTATAGTAAATATGTAATTATTTGCATGCAATAACAAGTTTTGAAAGATCTACAGGCATAAATATTAAGTGCCAGTTTGCAGACATCTCAAACAGGCCTCAGTGATATCCTGTAAGATTGTTCCCTATAAGGAAAGATCCTCCCAAGGGTGTTCAAATGACTGGGCACACTCAAAGTGTCACCTCCATTCATACCACCTACCAGATTTCTTCCTCAATGGTGTACCACTAAATAGTACTAAAAACTGACAGCTCAAAGAATTTTCTAGCAGATAATAATATTGGAATCAGGTTAACTCCCTTCTACTTACGGTATAAATAACTGTTTTTTCTTCGTACTAAGCAAAATTCCCAAAGGAGAAAAGTAATTAACTTTTTGGTTATCATTCTTCCTTTGACTCTTGGAATGTGTGACCTGCTCTGGGATCGTATGCAAGTAAATAGGCTGTGTGTGTGGGTGTACATATGTGTCAGTGGGGTGTAGAGTCTCGGGATTCTAATGAGAAAGAGGTTCCATAGCGATAAGATGGTACAACAATGTAGCATCTGCCAGGCCAAATGACAAACTGAACTTCATTCCTTCAAAATAGACTAGGACGTAGCGGTATTTTTTTTCCTTATGTCTGAACTACAGTCTTTTATTAAGCACCACAAGGAAGATTACTATGCAATTATGTCCCCTTCTATTTCAGAAGGAAGCCAAATAGTACAATCCAGGAATGCTATAAATCTAGCAAAGACAATCAAATATACTCAGTCTGCTTGGAATAAATGCAGCTATGAGCCAAACAACATCTGAGAAAAACAAGTGAATGAACATTTGACCTCAGGAATTCTGAGATATTTTATCTCATCACTCTGTTTCTTAGGATGAAAGAATTTAGGATGATTTCATTTATCTCCTATTTATTTCCCATCAGTTTCTCATTAGTCAATCCCTTCAAAGTTTACCAAGGGAATCAATGAGCATTAATTATGATAACACAGTAAGAACACAGATAAAAGAATGATGATCTAGCTAAAAGCAGGAGAAAACTCCAAATGCTTCTTTGAATTATTCTATCATCTACACTTCATGAAAGCAGAAGCCTCATTACAAATAAAATTACATTTTGTGCAGTCAGCAGCCCTACAACTTATACCTCAAAGAAAAGTAAAGAGAACCTGGAAAATTACCTATTTTTCCCCAAAGTTGCTGAAAGTACAATGAATAAGGCCTCTAGCCTATTCTCCCCAACTCAAATCAAATGATCACCTACACTGCACACCACAGACTATCACATGCCAGCAATTTTCTGATCAAGTGAGCACTTCAGCAAGACCCTAAACTGGACTGTATGCCACAGGCTTCCAAATATTTTGGATTACGTATTTTTGTAAAACAATTTCTAAATATTTATATAAAAGAAAGCTATTGTTACTTAAAAATTTTTGTTAAAGGAAAGGTACAGACAGAAATGAAGGCGAGAAGGCAGACAGGCAGGAGAAAAGAGGAGAAAGAAGCACTTTATTTTATTCAGTTATTCACCTCGGTTGTTTCCCAACCCTGGGGTCTTGAATCGGGGACATCTTGGGATGTATGCAGACTGCACCCAGTTTAACCCCCTGGACCACCAGGGCGCCCCAAGTCAAGTTTTCATGCCATTAACAAACATCTCAGGAAAATACTGAAATCCATTAAGAGCACTCAAATTATTTAAGTTTTATATATATATATATATATATATATATACACAC
This sequence comes from Solenodon paradoxus, assembly GCA_004363575.1. Classification (NCBI taxonomy): domain Eukaryota; kingdom Metazoa; phylum Chordata; class Mammalia; order Eulipotyphla; family Solenodontidae; genus Solenodon; species Solenodon paradoxus. The sequence continues at coordinate 272,246 of RJWH01001287.1, read as the reverse complement.
ACACACACACACACACATATATATAGATACACACATATATAGATACACACATATAGATAGAAATAGATATATACAGATTAATAGATATTTAATGAGTATTCTATGATAACACAACCAGTTCTTGTTCTGTCATTATTCTTTCATATTAGAAAGTATCAAAAAATAAAGGAACTAGTTTTCCTTAAATCAAACATACACATAACATGAAAGAACTTAGAATCATGCATTAGGATGTTTGCTATTTTTTATTCTGTTCGGTTTCTCCTAACACATGTAATTCTTTTACGTTATTGTCACAAAGCTAAAAAATAATTTTCTGGTGCACCCTAGTGGAGTGGCAGTTTGATCAGCTGCCTTTGGCTGGCACAGTTCATATACATCCAAAGAACCTGGTTCATGTCCCAGAGCGGGAAGTGGGGGAAAATACCAAGAGGAACAACTAAATACAATAAATCAATAGCTCTTTCCTCCTCTCTCTGCCTGCATGCCTGCCTGCCTCTGTTCGCCTTCATTCCTGTCTGCACTTTCCCTTTAAAAAAAGTTTGATTTTAAAAATCTTCCCTAGGTTTACTGGTTCAACTTTCTGCCTCAAGAATTTTAAGCCCTCAGATATAAGCAAACATGTAACTGAAGCACTTGCAATATTTTGTTAAAGGTGCTAACAGCCACTGCTGTGTCCCAAAGGAACTCAGCTACCAGAGGACATGACAGATGTCTTCAGGAGCAATCAACTTCAAGTCAAAATAGCAAGTTTTGTTCTGAACGTTCACAATGTCATGTCATGCTGGTTCAGTGCAATCAGCTAAAAAGGAATTCTGCTCTACTTTCAAAAGCAGTAAATCAATTACCCCAATAATATGAAAAGTATGCTGAGATTTAACCACTCAGTATGCAATTGATTACAATGCTCTTAGGCGGTGCATATGTGAAAACGCCTTCAGTCATTATGATCACGAACTGAAGGAAGCAGCTGAAGATACTTATTACTTATTCACAAATGATGTAAAACCTTATTCCCCCATCTCTGCCCAGTTCTGACGAACAAAGAAGCTGGCTACAGGAATGACATAAGAGCCTGCTGACACAGCAGGACAAAATCATACCTGAAGGTAAACTGATTCGATGGCCGTCTCTGAGCTTTAAACGGCTTCTCTTGAACTTGCCCTTCCTCTTCTTCACATTGGGCTTCTCCTGGTTTAACTGGAATATGAGAATGTGAAGCTCCCGCTCCAGCACATCGATCTCCCGTTCTGCAAGCTGCTGCTCACGCCGCTTCAGCAACTCCTCCTGGGACTTCTGCTGCAAGGCGGCTCGGGTTAGCTCCTCTTCCCGGGACCGCAACTCCTGTGACAAAGATTCACGCCAGCATAACGCAGGGGCTGAGATTTCCCCTTTCCATTCCTCCACCTCCTCACTCGAGTCCTCCCAGGACTCTGCTCTTTGCAGTCAAGTCAGAGCGAAGGCATTTCCAGCACATCATTAACTTGGACTAAAAGCAAAGCCTTTGACACAGGCTCTATGGCACTCGTTAGTTTTATGATCCTAAAAAAGGCATCATGCATTTTTTTAAACCCAATTTTAACATTTGTCTCTCTTCATCTCTAGTCATTCCAATGACTTGACATCAAATGCACATCAACACACAGGAACAAAGGATGGATGTGGATGTGAATGATTTAATAAAGCCCAAAGTTAAAATCTAATTAATTAAAGGATAATTATTCTCATTATAAAAGACTGCCCTCCGGATTTCTTTATTTAGGGTATTTCAGAATTTGCTTGAAGAATTAAAACATCTTGGTAGAGAGATTAGGGGACAAACAAAGCTAAAGTGTAAGAAGTCAGCAGAAGTACCATCAAAAATTAAAATAAGGCATCTTTAAAGTTATAAGCCAAAGAAAAATACATTTAGTATGCAAAGAACTCTTCCACTGATGCATGGAAAGAATCACTTTAAACATGGATCTCATGAACTAATTAACAGAAGTTCCTCTATCAGATACTTTCTGATTAATGTCTAACTTCCTCTTGGCTTTGGTTTAAGAATGATTGAAATGAGAAAGACAATTTACAAATTGAAGACTACATTTATTCCTATAAGAAAAACAATTCAACGGTAAAACGGAAAATTCTATGAAGTTTTAAAATCACAGCCCACTTCGTATTTCTGTAAAGCGTTAGGTCAGTCACCAGAGACAAACATTCCTTTCAGGTGCGCCCTGACGGAGCAGCGATTTCGTCTGCTGTCTGTGACCACAAGCACAGTCACATAAAACATTGCAAGGACCTGGGTTCGCATCCTAGGGGTGGTGGGGGAAACAATCAAGATGAATGATGAAATAAAATAAATACAGATGCTTCTTCTAGTCTGTTCCTGTCTGCCTACTACCCTTCATTCCTGCCTGCATTTTTCATTAAAAACAACAACAAAAAAATTCCTTTTCTTGCTGAACTACTTTCTCTTCTAGATTATCTTGTGACTAAATCAAACACAGAAATCAAGGCATTTGCCAACTTTTATGCATGCTGCTTCTAATTTAACTTTAGAATAACCTAATATTGAAATCTTTGTTAGAAACTATAGGCATCTTTCCAGGTGAAACTCTGGACTCAGAGCTTTGTGCAAACATTTCATACTTTATATAAAGCAGGGAATGGTGTGCACAGACACTCACAGAAATAAGGATGCGGTGAAACACTCTGTAATATGGAAAAACATGGTAAAATGGAAGGTCATGGAAGAAAGCAGAGCTGAACCACAAACTGAAATACCAACTCCAGTCTATTAACTCTTGGGGCTTTTTACAGATGGGTCCAAAGAATAATTGGATGCTATATGTCAATACGATTACAAAAGAAAATAAACATAAAAGACCATCTTTCACAAATCAATATGATACTGTCAAGAAGATAGTGGGGAGCTCTAAAAACCAGCTTGAATTTTTTCTGATCAGATTAATTCTGAATGTATGGTAGTTGTTGCAAAGTGGACTGAAATTTACCTTTGGAACTTTCTTTGAATATATTTTTTTCTAAACAAAATTATAAAGAAATTACTTACTAAAAACCAACTGATATTCAAATTCCTTCTGCTAATATGTACCAACTTATTTATGGAGCAGATTAGTATTTATTTATGACATTATGCCAGATACAAATTATTCATAATTATTTGAAAGGGAAAGACAAAAAAGAAGAAAACGTTACATTGGGGGGAGTAGATCTGGACTCCATATTAAACAGGTGGCTTTTTCTAACTAGTCTGTCCATATCAGAGATTTCACTGAAATGTGTCTGGAGACAGGGGATAACTTCCAGTCAACTTGCAATTTCTAACTCATTCCTGCTGCCCTTTTGTTAAGATATTACTTTTCAGGGTGGTGATATCAATTCAATTAGCTATTGTGCAATGAAATGGCATGAGGAAGAGATAAGGCTAGAAAGTGCAATTAAGGCCTTTTGCGTGTTGCTACTACAATAAGAAACTATTTTTAATTCCAGGTACCCAGCTACAAAGTAAATCTGTTGGCAACGACTTTATGAATTAAGGGGAAAAGACTTCTTAAGACTTCTTAAGACTTGTCTAAGACTTCTTAAGAGTAAAAAATGAGAGGAAAAAAAGAAAGCAAAATAATCTCATTTCTTAATGAATTTAAAAATATTCAAAAGAAAAAGAAAAAAAAAAACGTCTGGGGTTTTAGAACCCTTCTGCATACTTTGAAATTATGAAACTGTGAAGCAGGCAAAACAATTTTTGGGTTGCTGAGATTACTAGCCAGTAATACTTGTATAATTGCCTGACACAGGCCCTTGGAGTAATGGCAAATCCTGAGTCCTGGCAGGAGACGTTAATCATTAATAGTGACATGCCTTCATATAGCGGCTCAAAGACAGGTGCACGGACCCGATGCACAGAGACAGACACACGCAGATAAGTGGCCAGGAATTTAGGGAGGAACTGGTATCTATGGAGGCTACAGTTTACTGAATAACACAGAGCACAGCCAAGTTCCTGACCATTAATTCCACGTCTGATGCCCCCTACTTTAGCAATCAGTGAACAAGAAAGCAAGATAGTGCACGTACACTGTGCTTTATGCTCCATCAAAAAAAAAATGCAGTTACAAACTTCTGAGGAAAAAAGTCTTAAAAGTGATCTAATTGTAAATGAAAGGCTCACCATATCCCTAAAGGCTGTATTTCAAGGAGCGCAACAGGAAAATCATATAATAAGAAAAAGCAGACACTACGATAGGAGAACTCAAAATCGGTCCAAAGAAAATAACTACTAGAAGCCTCAAAATGGAGAAAGAGCAGATATCTCTTCTTGAAGCATGCTCTCTGATTTGCATACCTCACCCAAGAATGAACTCACTGGATAGGCCTCTCTTGCATTTTCATAATTATTAATAACTTAAAAATAAAATTGCTTAAAATACCTTTTAATAACATCGCTTCCTAATTTTTAATTCTGCATTTTAAGTTTTATCTTCCCTCAAAGTCCTCTCCTACTTTCCAAAGTGTTTTTCGTTTTCATTATTAAATATCCAATTTTAGAATCTTCGGAAATGATTTGGGGACATGCTTAAAAAAAAAAAAAAAAAAAAAACCCAAACCAGTCTATCACATTTAAGTCAACAAAATGTACTAAAGTGTCCAAGAAGCGTATCAATAATATATTACTGATAGTAATCCTTCAAAGAACCACGGGATTTCAAAAATCATCCAGGCAGTCATGATTATTATAAAGTCATACTGCTCAGAGCCAGGTTCCTGAGAGCTGGGCCTGGGAGTGGTCGGGGCTGTCAGAACCTTTAGGGGCTTCAATCAAAGCCACTGCTTCCTTTGTTCTAAGGCTAACACAATATTTATTTAGCACTTTCTAAGTCAGAGGCACTGCTCTGAGTGCTTTCTGAACATGTGGGCCTCGGATCACCCCTGAGGGAGACAGTATGACCGTGACGTTTAATGATTATGTAGAAATACAGAGAACAGTCTTAGGTCAGCTAATGACTGAGCCCTAACTCCAACCAGACTGTTTAGCCTGGTCTTAACTACTTCACCAACTGCTGTAGATTTTGGCGTTGTGATAAAGATTGAATATTAGGTAATGGGGAGGAGGGTCTAAGTAAAGTGTTTCAGAATCCCATATAGATACCCCCCTTCAGTCTTGCTTGACTTTGTTGGAGGAAGGATGAGAAATAGCTAAGAGGCAGTCTATTGCACTGCGAAACAGCTCTAAATGTTAGAACTTTGTTGACTCAGAGACCAAATGTTAATCTCTGGAGCAGTCACCAAGAGGTTCTACTTCTGACTCTAAAACAGCCTTGGTGGAACAGCGGTTAGGTCAGTCAATGGCCTCCAAAGACGCACAGGCCACATACCCCTGGGTTCCAGTCCAGGGCTCAGGGGGAAAACAACCAGTGTGGACAACTAAATAAAAATAAACAAAATGCTTCTTCCTGTGTCTTCCTCCCTGTCTGCCTACTCGTCTGCATTGCTGCCTGCACCTTTCCTTTAAAAATAAATAAATAAGTAAATCAGTAATAAAACAACACAAACACATTTACTCTCTCATCTACTTGAAAGTCCTTTTCATGTTGGAAGGGGGACTTGCATTCCCCATCCCCTTCTGCTTTCATTTCTGTTCTTTGCTCAGATGTCATGCCCCTCTCCTGCCTTCCTGGCTATACTCTTGGGAGGCATCCACAATAAAACACCACTCTGAGGCTACGATCTAAATCGAGCCCAACAGAACTGTTATTTCTAATGATATGAGTTTTAGGTGTTTACCAGCAGTGTCAGGGCCTGAGGTTGTATCTGCCTGTGTTAAGACCCTGGCTCCGGGTCTCAAACCCAGGTCCTTGGCTGATATACTAAGTACTTTAGCCAATGGGCCACAGGGATGCAGTCAGTATTTTTAACTTACAATATTCTGAACAATCTAAGGGAGATGGTAAATTACCTATAAGGCTACAATTTGAGAAAAAAAAGAAAATGACTTCGGGGGAAAAGAAAGAAATGACTTTAGCAGCTTACATATTTCTCTCTGACCTTAACTTTAAATCATTTTAAATTAGGTAACATCTAAAACGTACTGCAAAATAAAATATATGCAGTTAGAGAACACAAAAACCCATGTAAATATCATCAATATTTAATAAATGCTAAATGTTCCCCACATATATATGAGATTTGTAAAAACTTATGTGCACTATACTCTAATCCTTTCCTCTCCAACCAATAAATTGGTTTGCATCCTTCCCCAGTCTACACGTACTCTTTTTGTACATCTGAGTAATATTGTTTGTTTTGCAGATTTATGCAATGCATATAGTGTATTCTTCTGCAATTCAGCTTTCTGCCTAGTATGTCTGAGGTCTGTCCACTTTAGAACCTGTAGATGCCCTTCCTTTGAACTACTACACACATTCCCATAATACATAGACCTTTATTCCCCTTTCAATCGATACTGGGGTTGTTTCCAACTTTTCGCTATTATCAGTAAGCCTAAGTGGTCAACCTTAATTTTCTTGTGTGCGTGTAGGAGTTTCTCAAAATAGATAAGCACATGTTAAACAGCTGAGCTGTGTGCCTTTTTAATAGCATGAGATTTATAACATACTTTTTAAAGCTAGTATCTCTCACCTACTCAAATAAATGTCAGGAGCATATTAAGAAACTTCTCTTAGGTTGATTTAATGTATGTCATGACTGCCATGGGCCAAATATTTTTTTCAGTGCTGTGGATGAAAATGACCAATAGTGTGTCGTTGTGGTTTAGTGGTTAAGTCAGCCACCTCTGGTCTGTGCAGATGTCATACATCCAAGGACCTCAGTTCGCACTGGAGGGATGGGGGACAACCAAGTTGAACAACTAAATAAAATAATCAATAAATGCTTCTTACTCCTCTCTCTGCCTGCCTGCCTGCCTGCCTGCCTGCCCGCCTTCATTCCTGCCTGAACCTTTTCTTTAAAAATAAAGAAAATTAACAAGACTGAAATGAATTAGTATAGCTTATGAACTGATTATCTAGCAGAAAAAGTAGATCAAACAGAATTAAACGCGCAATTAAGAAAGCTAACCTGGTGCCAGCCATGACTAGAGAAGTGGAGAACACCATGGCAGTTTATCTGGTGCAACAGAGTAAAGGAAGGGGGCGAGGAAGGACCTAGAATGAAGCAGAGGCCATTGTGGGGTGGTGATAAAACCTAGGGAAGGAACAGTGCTCTGAATAGAGAAAATAATTTATTGAAGAGCAAAAATCAAGAGCATGGCACAAAAGCAAATGAAAGGAATTCAGTATGGTTGGGGACAAAGTGAGGCAAAATACATAAGAACAAGGACCTTAAGAAAAAGGTCACAGAAGCAAGGAGGCTCAGATTTGCACTTTAGAAGAGTCACCGGTAGTGGTAAGGAGATACAGTAAGGGAGACCCCAGGTGGGATGCTTCTACAGGAATGCAGGTGACAAGTGAGCAAAGTAGGAATTAGGGGATGAATTACCACTGAGGGTCTTTGTCACACAGGAAACTAAGAGAAACAGCTTCAAAGACTTTCGAGACTGAGTACCTAAGAGAACATTAATCCCATTATCGGAGTGCAGAGGAGGCTCTGACACCAATGTTTGGCTTGAAACTGTTTCCAAGACAGTGCAGAACGAGCCCCTTTTTAAAACATGTCAACAAGGTCCAATCCCTAGATGGGCGCTCAGAGGACCATTCAAGGCCAGTCTATTCATCGTGCCCAGCACACAGCAGATATCCAGCACATGTTTGTTGGAAAAAAATTCTAACACTGAAACTCCAAACAATCTTCCCATAGACATGTTTCTAAAATGTGTTAAGAAAACAGTTTGTTCTTGGGAACTACCTGTGATATACCTGCATTAATTCCTAATTCAGCCAGATAACAGCTACTCGAGAGAATGTACACGTATGTCCTGGTATAAAGCACTATACTGAATATACACCTCCAGAAATGTGTATGTGTGTGTGCGTTCAAACAGCAACTTTTTCTTCCCTGTTTTGCACGTAAGCTGGCTAGAAGCCTTTGTTACCAGTCACTGTGAAGGCCGCGCTACACATCAAGATGGCTTCCACACGGGAGAGACTCAGCCACTGCTGGTCAGTCATCCCATGTCTTCATGTCCTCAACTCGATTAAGCACATGGACTCTGTTTAAAGAGCCAAGCATCATCATCTACTTTAAAGAATGCGACTATTTTAGAATCACAATAAATAAGGTATACAAATTCCTTCCTGGCGCACCCCTGTTTGACCTGGGTTTGAGACTCAGGGCTGGGGGATTAAAAAAAAAAAAGATAAAATTCCTTTCTGGAAGACTAAATGGTTTTATAAAGGTTATCAAAAAGTTACTATGTTTAGAGTGCACCCTGCGGCTTAGTGGTCCAGGGTTCAAGACCCAGGGCTAGGGGAACAATCAATGTGCACAACTAAATAAAAATAAAGTGCTTCCTTCTCCTTTCTTCCTGCCTGCCTGTCTGTTCTTCATTTCTGCCTGCACCTTTCCTTTAAAAAAAAAAAAAAAAATTTTATGTTTAACCTTAGCCCAGACATTGATTGCACAATAATAAACTGCAGACATCCAGAATAAACCCTACATCATTGAAATGCTCAAATTCTACAAAAATGTCTTTACAATAACAATGGAGCACAGAAATGCTTGATGTTGGGGTTCTTTAGTACCCAATAACAGTCATCTTTCACCCAAAAGAAGACACCAGGCTAGTTAGAACTAAACTTACCTACCAACTACTGTCTTCCATCTCGGGGTGTTTTGTTCTCATATGCCTCTCTTTCTGTCGTAACATAAATGCAGCTTCGGCATATATATTCACCTATGCATTTTTTTTTCTTAATATCTATAAACCAACCAGAGCTAACTCACCAAATTAAAAAAAAAAAAACTTAAATGCACATTTTCCCAATGTGTCAATGTCTTGGAGCTAAAAGGAGGTGGGAGAGGGAGGCTAGCATACAAGAAATTTTAAAGGACATAATCAGAAACGTAAGAAGGCATCTTGGAGACAAACTGCAACATTTGAATGTAGGGTATTACATGGTATCAAGTAATTACTGTTACTTTTAAAGATAATAATGGAAAGAAAATTATTTTTTCAACTCTTAACTGTGAAATAAAGCATGTAAGGATAAAATAACATAGATAAATATAAAATCTTCCAGTTTAAAAAAAGATAATGGGGAAAGAGATGAACAAAATCACAAAATACTGACAATTACTGAAGCTGGTTAATACACACAAGGGTTTACTCTGCTCTTCTTTCTTTGTGTTAACACTTAAAAATTCCCTGATGATACATTTTGAGTTAGTTCTGTTTTGTTTTATTCAGAAAGAATCACTATTTGTCCGAAAGTATTTTAGAATAATGCCAACTGTGGCTCTTGACTGGTATTTTCGTAATCTTCACAAATGTGAGTGTGTTTACAGGTAAAGATAATCCCTCTCACCTTTTCCTTTGTTCGCAATTCATCAAACATTTGTTGAATTTCTAGTTTCCAGTCATCTTGCATGGAATGAAAAGATTCCTGAGGCATTTCAGTCATAACTGCCCCTTCAATGGCCATCAATTGTTCAAGAATTAAGGCAAATGATGGGCGGATGTGGGGGTCTTGTTGCCAGCATTCTGAAATATATAAGTATTCCATTAATTCCATTTATCAGCACACTTCAGATTATCAAATTCTATTGACAGTGTTGAAGATTTCAGGACTATTAATAATACTTTTGAAATTGTTACTTTACAGTGTCCATGCCAGTGCATAATAATTACTATTTGACACTAATCTTGTATCTTCATTACACAATATTACTAGGTGGATATGTGCTTTCCATGCCTTACCATGCTCTCTGTTTCTCAGGGCCTAAGCCACCTTGGTCAAATGATTTACTGACAGAGAGTTCTATACACTCAGCCCAAGGAAACCAAAGTCTATAAAATGTTAGGAGAGAATTTCTAAGACATCACCTAATAATGAAATTATTATTAAATTTGCTGCTTAAAAAAAAATTGACAATTTTTAAAAGGTAAAGACAAAAACAGATAAGGTCAGGGCAAAACCAGGCTGGTGAAGACGAAAACATTTTTGATTTCCAGGTAGAATTTAAAAGGGCAGATCTGAAGCCAATCTAATATTATCTTTGAACTCGTACCAGTGTATTAGATGAAAACTTTATTACAATTCAGTTGAATTTGATACATAAATAAGTCACTGATAAAACTGGATTGTTTTTAAGGTTCTTAGTTCATCAAAACTTTCCCTGACTTCTGACAAGATTTCTAATACTTAAAACAATATAATTACATAAAAGTATTTGAGAATTAGAATCACGGAAAGAAAGCTTTGATTAAAATAGTATAATGTTCTAATGACTGAGACCCCTTGCCCCTAGGGACACAAAAACACAGGTGTGCAAATACCTTTCATGAGCTTGGCGAAGGGCTCAGGGCAGGTGGATGGAATGGGCAAAGTGAGCTTATTGACAGCCACCCCATAAGCCACAGCCAGACCATCGATGCCGCGATAGGGGACCTCTCCGGTGAGCAGCTCCCACAGCAGGACTCCGTAGCTAGAAAGCAAAAGTGTGCATGAAGTTCCTTCTGGAACAGGTGGGGAAACTGCATCAGAACCTTCCTGCAGCTACTAATAAGGCTTTTCTCTTCTGGCATGCCCTCGAGGAGCAGATGTTTAGTCAGCCACCTTCAGTCAGCACAGTCCACATACATTTCAAGGACCCGGGTTCTCATCCCAGGGTCGGGGGGAACAACCAAGAACAATGAAATAAAGTGCTTCCTTCTCCTCAGACTTCCTGTCTGCCTGCCTCTCCTCCCCTTCTGTCTGCACCTTTCCTTTAAAATAATAATAATAGTAATTTTCTCTTCCAACATAGCCCTGAAGTGGCCATTTTCCTAAGATGAGAGTCTTTCAGTTAGTAAAACAAACACCTGCAAATGCATTCCTTCCCAGAAGCCACTTATGCATCCAAAACAGAAATTAAAATTACTTCATAAACAGGAAATGTAGGAGAAGTACATAGAATTAAACAAGACCCAGAACCAGGCCACACTTTACGAGGAAAGTGGTTGTTTTGATGCTTCTCCTTCTATCTCATTTTTATCCATACCTAGATAAAAGCTCTTGTGGAAAATTCAGAGTCTAATCCCAAAGAAATCTCACCCTATACACACTAGCCCTGAGATAAAATCACGTTGATTAACTTTTGTTTTTTTACAAAGGAAAGTTGTAGACAGAAATGAAGATGTGCAGGCGGGCACAAAGAGCGAGGGAGAAACATTTATTTTATTTAGTTGTTCATCTTCATTGTTCCCCCTGGCGCTGGGACACACACCTGGGTCCTCGGATGTATGTGGCTTGTGTTGGCTGGAGGCAATGGACTTAAGAGCTAAACCACCAGGACGTGGCAGATAAACAACAAAAACAAATTGTCATCTTTCTCTACCTTTATATTTTAGGAAATGTATTATGAAAGTCCCTACCATGTTGCTTGATAGTAATGGAAAAAGAAATCACTGAGGGCCTCCTTGGACTTGATGGTAAGACATACATCTCTTTTTGGTAATGAAGGAAGATGAGGTGAAAAAAAAGGGAAAAAAAAACAAAAACAAAAGATACTTCAGCTGCTGAGAGCGTCACAATGTGGTAGGTATGAGACAGGAAGCTCACTGCTGCTTCAGTTCTTCAAAGCCAAATGCAATTGCTAATAAGAACAAGAAAGGATTTCTAACACAGAAAGCTTTCTAATTGAAATTCTAACAATGAAGCTGAAGGAGCAAACCTTACTCCAGTTCCACATCAGACTTTAAGAAGCCCCCAATTCAAGGGAGTAGAGGAAACACAGAAATCAGCCTTGTGCATCACAGATTATTTATTCTTTTCTACAATACAGGTCAGTACCTTAGTTTCCCTTCATCTGCTTCAAAACAAAAAGTACACCCCAGTGATCTTTTCTCACTATATAAAAAATCAGAAGCACACCAGACAACTCACTTGACTTTGAATTGAAACATAGAAGCATATAAAGAACATTCCTATTTACTTTGTATTTTAATTCTATTAACATAACTAACTAGTAGACTTTTATATTTTTCCAATCTTTCAAAATTTCATTAGATTTCGATTTTTAAAAGTTCAAGCTTTGGAGAGGTAACTGACTTCTCATTTAATTATTTTTTCCTCTCTCTGGTCCTGGTCTCCAATCTATGTCCTTGAGCTTCACTTGGCCAGCACCTTAGCCACCGAGCCACCAGAGGGCCTTACTCCTCAGTTCTTGGGTTTGCTGCTCCTAGATAACCTCTAAGCATACTTATCAAGATAGCAGACTGAAGGTGGGAGCATATGCTTAAAAGAAATAGCAGCTCAGAAGTAACACCAAAAAGTCATTTAAATTTGGCTACAGAATCGATTTGAGCCTCAGTGACTATCTTGTGACTTAAGAGAAGTGGGGATTCACAGAATCACACACACAACAGAAAGATCCCTCTGTGAAGAGCCGGCCAGCAAAGAAATGAAAATTCTCTGAACTCCTGTTTCAGCTCATCCTGGATGAGTATCTCTTCAATTAAAGTCCTTTCCATGAGTACCCACTAGACTCTCCTGAAAACACTTACAACAAATGTAGAAACAACATAACGTGTCCAAGCAAAAGGGCCTCAGCTGATGTTCCAGCAGCCCCGAGCAAAGCAGGTTGAGTCCCGAGATCCCTGCCGGGTTCCTGCTCCGAGTAGGAGCAATCGCAGGACGAAAGATCTGAGGCATAAGACTTGAAGAATATTACTAATTACCAGCTTTATCAGCGCATGAATGATTCAGGATAGGTCATTTTTCCAGAAAGAATGGGGCTTATACTGGTTAAAAAAAAACAATGGGGAAAAAACTGGAACAATTTCTAAAGTAAATACATATTTGCGTCTTCTTTGAAACTGGGGATATAGCATAAATAAATTTTCTCCTAAGGACTCAAGTAGCCTAATGATTAAGGGCTGTGGTAGCAGGTAACAAGAAACTCAGGCCTGGAACCTGAGTCTGCAAATCACTAGTATTAAAAGCTGAGGAAATTTCTTAACTTCTCGATGACTTGGTTATCTACTCGGTGAAAACGGATAATCCAAAGAGATACTGCAAAAATTAAGTGATAATATCTAAGTTACCTTGCAGTGTAATCACTGGTAAGGAGGAAGGTGGAGGAGAAATAATAAATAAATAGCACACACGGAGTAAAGCAAAGTTACTTGAATGAACTTACTTTTTATGAGAATATTAGGAGATTCTAAAGCAAACGTGCATGCAATTCAGGGTGATGGCCTTTTCCACCTGTACAGCCTCTGACATCTGGGAACTGTGGTATGCTTTCATCTATCCATGCGTTCTGGAGAGGCGTGGCTATGTTCAGCTCTAAAACTAGGTGGCTGTAGAGGTCAGTAGTTTCTAGTCCTTTCATAGCAGTTCATGCTTTTTTTCCTTCCTGTCACCTACTTTGGAAAACTCACTTAACTTTTACTATTAACAATTAGCATCCCTCTTCTCTCTTCTGATTAGGTGCTTTTACTCAAAATCAGATAATTCTGAAGCAATGAGAAGCAGAAATAGACTTTTAGAGAAGATCTCTCCAGTGAGTGCAGAGAAACGGAAGACCTATGTCTCCTTGCTAAAAATTCTGTGGGTTTTTTTGGCGCCCTCCCCCCACCCCGATGGCATAGCTGACAAGGCCACCACATATATCCCAAGGACCCAGGTTTGTGACCTGGGGCCAGAGGAACAACCAAGATAAACAACTAAATGGAATAAGTAAATGCTTCTTCCTCCTCTCTCTTCCTGCCTGCCTGTCTACTCGCCTCCATTCCTGACTGTACCTTCCTTTAAAAAAGAAAAGAACTTGTTTTTTTTTGTTTATTAACTGATTATCCTCTAGGTTCACAACAGAAGAGGTTTTATAAAGCATTCATACAACTTGTAATTAGCTCACAAAAGATAAACAAAATATAACAGATATATTCAGTATTATTTTGAATGTTAAATTGTTTTCTGATGTGTTTTATTAATTTTTATAAACTTGAAGTATAATTTATTGAAGGAACTGTCAATTTCACTTAAATTATTTTGGGGTTATCATATGGTCAGAAAACTACTGTAATTAAACCAAGGGAAACACACTTCATGTTTTATGGGTACTCAGATTCCAGGTGGAGATTCTCAGGTGGAGAATTTAGTCCATTCAGTAAGAAATGGGGCACAAGCACTGCGTTTTTCAAAACAGCCATTAAGACACCACAGAACCTCTGACCCCAATAATAATTTCCTAGAAGTCATAAGTAGAAGAATTAAACTGCATTTTAAATATAGAGGAAAAGCTTTACATTTAAAGAAATTCTTGGGAACTGATAGGATTTCTGCCCGCTAATTTGATGTGTGAATTTGAGAGAAAAAGTTCATACATACAGTGATTAAGTGGGAGAAACAATTTCAGTTGACTGTGAATGTGGAAGTCAGAGAGATCTGCATTCAAATAGAGCTTCTGCCACTAATCAGAGAGTGACTCTCCACAAGTGACATTCCTCCCTGAACCTTAGCTTTTCCTTATGTAAGAAGACTGAAATATTAACCACAATGAGATACCACTTCACAACTGCCAGGATGCCTCCAATCACAAATTCAGGCAACAAGTGTTGATGAGGATACTGGAGTCCTTAGATACTACAGAAGGACTGAAAACTGGTGCAACTGCTTTAGAAAGGAGTCTGGCAATTCCTCAAGTGATTAATCATGTAATTACAAGATGGGAGAGCAATTTCACTCTTAGGTATATGTTCAAAAGAACAGAAAATGTATGTCCTCACAAAAACTTGTTCATGAATGTTCTTAGCAGCATATTCATATTAGCCAAAAAGTAGAAACAACCCAAATGTCTCTACACTGAGGAACACATAAACAAAATGTAGTCTCTCCACCCCATGAGATATTATTTGACAGTGAACAAAAATGAAATTCTAACACATTCTATAATATGATCCTTGAAAACATTGCACCCATTGGAAAAAAAAAATGTCTATCACACAGGACAACGAATTGCATGATTCCTTTGATAGAAAATGTCTAGAATAAGCACATCAAAAGATATAAAATGTCAGTTAGTGGTTGCCTTGGGTTGGGAGAGATGGGGTATTGGGGATGATAGCTAGGAGGGGTTTCTTTCACGGATCTGAAAATATTCTAAAACAGATAATGGTGATAAATGACTCCACTGATGTGCTAAAAGTCAATGAATTGTAGTTTAAATGGGTGAATTATATCTCCATAAAACTGATAGGAAACAACAATAGAAACACTCTGGAACTTAATTAAGAATTAAATAAAGGCAAGTAAGCTCCTGAGTATTGTAACTATTAAACAGAGTATTCAATAATTAAACAGAATTGTTCTGTTATTGATAGTGTTGCGTCCTCTAAGGAGACACAGCTGAATGGAAAATCTAGCTAAGCTGGGATCCCATTTGGGGGCAGCTACCCACCGTCAAACCAGAAATTTTTACCTTTAGGTGATTCATCTATAAAGTGAAAATGGTCTTCATTTTTTTTCCCCAAACTTCCTTCCATGCTAAGATTCTGTCTGGAATTTTGAGGAAACTAACTTTTCCTTAGTGTGAAAATATACTTTGATTTACTGATGGGCCTTACAAAAACTTGACCAGCATGACTATGAACTGAAATTATAACCAGCTTTGGCCAACCTGAGGCTTAACAAGAAGGGTCTCCCATCAACTTGAAGTCATGTGACAATAAAAACCACAAGTTGCCTCTTCTGTTGTGACTACAACTCTCTTGATGAAAAAACCTTCAAAAAGGTCCTTATGACCTTGTATGCTAGGGATCTCTGAACGCCTTGGGATTCATCTCAACGAAGCAGAGCGACCAGTTTCTGCAGCCCTCTGCACAGTAAGGGCGCGGCGCTCACCTCCAGATGTCACTTCCCTTAGAGAACAAGGAAGACTTGATGACCTCGGGGGCCATCCAGGCGTAGGTGCCTGCCGCGCTCATTTTGGTGGTCCGGTGCCATTCTCTCGCTAACCCAAAATCCGTGATCTTCAGCGTCTTGTTGCAGATGTCGTCATGCTCTATCTTCTCAAGGAGCAAAACTAAAGAAAAATCAAAGGTGGGATGTTTTCATGTTTTTAGAATGTCTCAGTTACAGTCGCTCTTTGACATTTAAAGCACAATCTTCACTTCAGTTAGCAGAGAAAATGGGAATAGAATGAGTTTGTCTTTTACAGTTGATCTGACTTTATCATCACCTTTAGTAGGTCATTTGTGGTCTGAAGTTGCAAATTGTTCTGTTTTGTTTTGTTTTAAATCCACAGACACAATACAGCTTAGCACTCTATGACGGTTTCTCTTTGAAAGTCAATGATTTCTAGGGACATGAAACATTTATGAGACATCATAAGTAGGATTAGAAGTCTGTGAAAGTGTACCTGATAGGAAAAAATGCTGTTTTTTCAAATTAGGTCCTGATCTAAATGCAGAGTTCTGCTTGAATGATTAGTGAATATCTCAAATAGATGGTGCATTACTAAATCATTATTATCAACATCATTTTATATTGAATTTGCAAAATGCTGATACTTTACTTCATGAAGGTATTCTTATATGATTGCTTTATTGAAGTTTTGGCTACAAGTGAATGGTCTATCCAACTTTTTTTTCCTTAAAACCCTGCATTCAACTGTAGCTTATTGTTCTACTTCAATGAACACTCTTGAAATCTGCTCTTCTCCATTTCCCCGGCCACCACCTCACTTCTAGGCTCAGCGCCTCATACCCTGACACGTGAATTACAAGGGTTCTAACTGGACTGGATGCTTTCACTCTCCTCTCTAGTCTCTATCCCACTGCTAGCAGACTCATCTTCCTCAAGAGATGTACGTAGCAACACAGATAAATGCCCAAACCATTACACTGAGTGAACAAAGTCAGGTAAATGAGTTTACACACTGTGATTCCATGACAGTCTGGAAAAGGTACAGTAATCAGATCACTGTTTGCCAGGGCCAGAGGGAAAAAGGCATGACTGCAAAGTTACACAAGACAATTCTGTACGGGGGGACAAATTTTTATCTTGAAGGCAGTAATGTTTATGGAATTACATATTGCCAAAGCTCATCAAAGTGAGTTTTATTGTATGTAAATTATACCTTAAGAAATCTGCATTAAAAACAAAGTCAGGCTGACTTTTCATCCAACCCAAATATCTTCTTAGTGAAACTTTCCAAATATGTCTAAGCAAAGAAAATGATTCCCTCCTCCCAACTGACATGAACTTTGAGTTTCTATCATACTTCTGACACACAACATAGTGCAAGTGTCTGCACTGACCCCTCCACTGGAGGGTTAGTTGTGGGAGCGAGCGGGAGTGTGAAAGAGGAAATGAGGAAGAGCCAGAGTACAAGAGAGAATGAGTGTGTGTGAGAGCGAGGGAATAGAAGAGTACGTGAGTGAGAGTGAGTGTGAGTGTGCTGGAGTGAGGAGAAAGTGTGTGAGAGAGTGAGGAGACAGTGAAAGTGTTTGTTGGTCAGGAGAAGAGGTGACTCAGGAGATGCATGCTCACTCCCCCTCACATTACACATTTGCTCGGGATCCGGTCTGATTCATGGCAGGCATGTAATGCTCACCGGTGCAAGACACAAAACGCGCATGCTCACATCTGTACTTGACTCATGCCATCCCACCTCCTAGAAATAACAAATCAATAAAAAGACTTGTCAACAGGTATTGAGATTCACGATGTGCCTGTACTTTACATGATCATTCCATTCAATCCACTCAAAAACCCCCATAGCTCTTCACCAGCAGAGGATGTTTAGTGCTGAAAATAATAAAGAGAAGAGACACAGTGAATCCACTTAACCAGCAAGACAAATTTCCGAGCAAGCAGGATATACACGGAGGAGAGACGAGTTGGTTATTCAGGTTTTACCTTGAAAAATAAAATGAAAGTAAGTTTATTTTAACCTTTAAGGGTGTTTGTTACTGTTGCAACAATGCACAAATGTTTGGAAGAATAAAAACGAAATAAGTGAAAGAGGGTGGGTGCTTTTTCAGAATAAATTGTCCACACGACACTGGAGACTAGCCTAAGACATCAAGTTTGTACATAATCAGAATGAGGTTCATTTTTTCCAAATAGAGGAATAATTCGTGCTATTCTATTCGTCAGGTACACTCACAGGTATTTTAATCACAGAACCCACATCACCGTGCTATAAACTATTTGGTGTCTACGTTTTATAGATAAAGAAACTGAGACACAGGGCTGTTGAGTAATCTGTCCAAAGTCACATAGCCAAGGAGCAATGAAACTCAAGCAGTCTGACCTCAAAGTCCATGGGCAGAATTACTGTCTAAGTGCTCAGCTGAGCCTTTTATCAGTTTTCACCAGAGCTTTCACTTCGGAAAATCTCTATTCAGGTGCTCTTCTCCGCCTTCCTGATTTCCTGTCATAGGATAATCATCATCTGATCTAAGTGGAAACAGTTTGGCATTGAGAGGCCAGACCGCCTGGTATGCAAGTCTGTGATTTGCTTCCTTGCGCATCACACAATTTTAATGGTTCCTTAAACCAGAATGTTGTAGTGAGAAAGAAAGAAATATATGTGAAGTGCTCAGAACAGCAGCTGAAACAGAGCAAGCATTTCATAAGGATTACACATACACTTTATCAAGTCTTCAAATCACTTTCACGGACTTCAGGAAAGTCTCTGTAAGTCTTGACATTTTACTTTGCAATGGACTCATTATTTTATTTACATCACACTGTTAAACATTTACACTCTCAGTCATGAAAGTCAGAGTCAGTGCAACTGCGGAGAACCGATATGGAGAGATATTTGAATAAGGAATTACATAAATCGCCAATAATGAATACATAGTGTGTTGTAATGTTTCTTTCCCCCAAAGGATTTTGTAACTGTGAGATTTAGAGAACAAGAACCTGACCATTGTATTCCTTTTTCAAATTAATATATCCATATGGAAAACATTTGATATATACCACTGTATACAATGTGTTACTACTTTGGCACATTTATATATAATAGTACAATTGTCATTGCAGTGATATTTATCACCTTACATAATGATATTATTGTCTGCATTCATTATATTATATTATGCATTAGATCTCTACGGCTTTGCTGGATCTCTATTTGCTTTACTGGAAGTTTGCATCCTTAAATAACATCAATTCTATCCTTCTAAGTCCCATCCTTTAGAAGCAGCATTTTACTGATTCTCTAAAGGTTTGACTTTTTTTTTAGATTCTATATATAAGTACTTTTCTTTCTTACTGAGATATCTAGCTTAGTATAACAAGTGGTACATCACCTCACACCTGTAAGAATGACTATCATCAAGAAAACACGAGACGACAGGTACTGTGGGCATGTACATTGGTCTAACCACTATGGAAAACAATAGTTTCCTCAAAACATGAAGAATCAAACTACCATACAACCCAGCAATTCTACTTCTGGGTATATAACGAGCGATGCATTGTTTAAAAACATCTCCGTCACTAACAAACTGCATGCACAGTGGGGGTCCCGATAGACTACAGCACGCAGGCTAGGTGTGCAGTAGGCTGTATGATGTATGTTTGTGTAATTACACTGCATAACATTTGCAAAAAGACAAAATCACCTCATGAAGCATTTCTGAGAATGCATCCCTCCCATTAATTGATGCATGACTGTATACCCGAAGAAAATGAAAACGGAATATTGAAGAGATGCATCCATACCCATGCTTACTGCAGCATTATTCACAACAACCAAGGTATGGAAAAAGCCTAAATGACCATCAGAAAATGAAAGGATAAAAAGATATAGGATATATATGTATATATATGAAGATATATACATATGTACACACATAAATATACATATACAGTGGCATGTCATTCAGTCATGAAAAAGTAGTATGCCCCACCATTTGTGACAATATAGATGGAACACGCATCCTAGTCTTATATTCATATCCATTACAGAAGACAGATCATATGCCCATAATTGCACAGCAAGTAACAAGGTCAAAATTCCACCATTTTCTACTCTTAATCTCAATGCTGTACTACTTAGTAAAGGACAAAGGAAGGAGGAAAGGACAAGAGAGCCACTTCTGTTTGGAATAGCCTCTTATTCTTTCTGCCCATCTATAGTTGGACCTATTCTCAAAGCCTAGCTTCTTTTATGAAAACCTTCCAAAGCATCCTAAAAAACAATGACCATTTTATTTTATTAATCATTCATTTTTCATATACCTTATTGTTTTGTCAATTATCTTTTTACCTAAGATTTATGGCCCTAAATAATGTATAAACAACATAATCTCATGGACTGTATCTTATACTTTTTCCAGAACCCTCCAATATCACTTAATACAATAAATTTGTAGAGTAACTACTCAATGGAAGAGTTTTTATTACTCACAAATATCACCAAGCCTAGCAATAAGAGTATTGTGCCTTCTATTTACTGATCCTTTACTATATATAGGCATTTCCACACACTTAATATCCCATCTGATCTGCACACTATTCTATGAATAGGAATTATAATCTCCAGTCTACAGTTTATGAGATCATATGGTTACAAATAGAGAGCCAGATTTCATATCCTGTCTGCATGACTGCCTCTCCAACCTTCTGTACTACTGATAAAGCCATCAGTTATAAAAAGGGGGCAGAACAATAAACTTAAATTTTATATACTGCTCAAGAGATTAACTTTTGAATTTTCCTTCCCTGCAAGCCAGATTAAGGTCTATTTATTTCTGACTTCTTACTCCTTATGAATGTAAGAAAAAGAAATACCTAATCCTTTAAAACCCAATATAATTAAACCACAGAAACAAAAGCTGAAACAAAACACAGATAAGTTAAATAGCTACTTCATCATTGCAGTAGGCTCTTTTCCCTTTATAAAAATACTCATTTCACTCAATGATTTTTCTTACCAACAACAACAACAAAAAAAACCCACTCCAAATTAATGATCGAAAGAACTTGCAGTTTTAGAAAACTTTGTTTGCAAGGCACTTTTATATATGTTACCTCCTCATTCTTATAAATCTCCACATAGGAAAGCATGAGGAAGTACTGATTAAAATAGGCATCAAAACAATTCTATGGCTCCAGGCCCTAAGTAAGAGCTAGTGAGCAAGGACTGAAGAAAGACAGGTCTAAATAAGAGAAAATGGTGCTGCTGTGGCTCTGGTGGCAGAGACAGATGGGATGTGGCTCCTATAAAGCCCAAGAACTGGGTTCTAGAACAGGGTAAGGGGACCTAAATAAACAAATAAAAATGCTGTTTCCTCTTCATCCTTCTTTCTTATCTCCCCTCCCTCCCTTCTTCCTTCTTTAAAAAATAAAATAAAATATGTGAAAACAGGACTAAAAAGGAGAACTAAAAACTAAATATTAAAAATTAATTACATCTCTAAATAAACATCAGGGTCAAAAAAAGGACCCTTAGCAAACTTGGCATTGTTGGTTTTACACCTCCCCCACTCCCATGTCCTCGGGAGCTAAGGGCCTCCAGAGTCTTCAAACTAACAAAACACAAGTTAAAATAACACTCTGAATGTCAAACATTTAGCGTTCCATGAAAGGCCCATTGTTTTGGATTCTATTTCAGAGGTGTTCAGAATTCCTGAAATTCCTTATCTTTTGGGCAAAGTGATCGAAACCAAAAATAGCCAGTCTCTCCAGACAGGTAGCACTCCGGCACCTGGCCAGGTTTCAGCCTAAGGACAGGAGATTGTTGGCCAACTTCTGCTTCCTGTCACTGCACTAGGGAACCACCAGAAATGATCCTGTACAGCCCAGGCAAATAAACAACTCTGGCTAAAGAAATGGTAAATTCTTGTTAGAAAATTAGCAACTAGTCTTTCAGTCCCCTTTTGTGCAACTTCACTAAGAATTTTTGACCCTGGTTAGCCCCATTCTTTCACAATCAGCCTTTACAACCTTGTACTTAGTCTACTAACTCAACCATGAGGCACTTGATTTTTCTAACTCCTTTGAAGTTTCACCTTGGTATTTTCAGAATTACAGTATATAAGATACAGTCATTTAAAAGCGATTACAATGTGTCCTTTCTCTTTTCTCACCATTTATGGGATTGCTGTGTCCAAATTCCAATTGAGTCAAATGGGTTAGTCTCAATTAATCTTTAACTAGGACTATATTACCCCCAAAAAATGCTGTAAGAAGGAAAACAAGTTGAGAAAAGCAGTAATGTGGAAGGACACATCCACAAAGACTACTTGCCCCAACTCAGCAAACAAAAATTACAAGGGATAAAGGATAACTTTCTAAATTGAACAAACAGCTCCAAATTTTCTCACATTTCTTTTCATCTACCCTCCCAGCCATGCCACAACCCAGTCTCGAGAACCAAGTCCTTTCTCAATCTCATCATAATGATCTTTTGCAGCTTTTCTTATATTCTCCGAAGCAGCCCTACATTCTAACAATTCAGTGTAGTACAAAACACTTTCTAAAAAACACATCTGTCTCCCTGCCTCCTTGAGCCCGCTGTATGGAATACCTTTTTCTCTTTGGTCCTCCATAAAAACCACACAGAGCAATTCCACTTCCCAGTCAAGTTCCAGTAGGAGAGTCTCACTGTGGTGCTAATGTGACACCATTTACAACTCCCTCAGCCTTGGGAACCTCAATTTCTCCTTCGATAAAAACACAAACTCTCCTCTGCTCCAATCATTGATAAGACTATACAGAATCCCTTCCCTGGTGCCTTCCCTCCAACCTGTTAGAATTCTCTGAAGCACTTAAATTCTGCCAGTTCCATTACACTTAAATAGTGCCTGATCCTAGCTGTTAGTTCATCTCACTGACTAAATTGTAAGCAACTAAAAGAGGAGAAAACGCACCTAATTACGCTTACTTATTTTTTATGAAACAGAAACCAATATTTTTAAAAACTTAAATGAATGAGTAAATGGATAATACAAGGATAGGAATGACTATAAAGAAAATAAATTATTATGTTTTTCATGTGAAATCAGCTGCTAATTATAGAAAGTCAACTCACTTCTTACCTCCTGAAGTAGTACTAGGAAATGAAGAGAGTTTTAAAAATAATCATAGTCTGGGGAAGCACTGGATACCACCTTTAGTCTTCCCTGAGGCTCCTTCTGCACTGGTCTCCAGAGCATCAAACCCCTCCCTGGGTTTCCCTTCCCTTTCCAGTGGCTTCTAGGAAGTTCCTTCTTATCTATCTCCCTGGTTCCTAATTACTAGCAATCTCCAGGACTTAGTCTTGGATCTCTGGTTTTTTGCTTCATTTTATTTAAAGGAAAGGTGCAGATAGGCAGGAAGCAGCCTTTATTTTTATTTAATTGCTCATCTTGGTTGTTTCCCCCAGCTATAGGTCACAAACCCGAGATGCATGTGAACTACACCTGCTGGAGGCATAGACTTAACCACTAAGCCACCAGGACACGCAGGGCCTGTTTTTATCTACCATGGCTTACTCCCTCACTCAGTTGATGTCAAGGCTCTAATACCATCTACACATTGACGAATCCTCAAGATTTCTCCCCACTGTGAATTCCCTTCAGTCTAGTCTCAAAACTGCAACCAGTATCTTCCTATTAAAATGTAAATCAGATCCCAGCTCTCAGTTCAAATAGCTCCAGCGTCACAGTAAAGTCATTCATACAGGATGTCCAAGGACCTATGAGAGCCTGCAGCACCCAGCATCCCAACTCTTCTCCCTCCTGTCCTGCCTTCTTCACTCCTCTCCTGTCATACCAGCTCCCTGCCTTTGGATATTCTGCAATTTCTCTTCCGACTAACATTCTTCGGGTTTTGCTGATAATCCACCTTTTCTGTAAGGACTTCCTTCGACAAGCATTCTAAAACCTCAGCCCATCACCCCAGCATATGCATCCTCTTTTTCCCTCCAACATATTTCATATTTGATTATTTACTCTTGAATGTCTATACTGCCCACAGGAATGCCAATTCCACAAGGTGCAGGATTTGTTTCTGCTTTGCTCACTAATGAATATTAAGAGCCTTGGAGATTTCTTGGTATACAGTAGGCGGTCATTAAATAATTGATGTAAGAATGAATGAGTTAGATGACTAAATATAAGACAGATTTTTTTTTTAAAGAAAGGAAAAGGAGGAAGAAGTATTTTTTAGTTAGTTGGGGTTTTTTGTTTGTCTGTCTTTCGGTCTCGCCTCCTCCAGCTTCTCTACCCCCCACGCCAGGGCCACAGAATGTGTCTTTGGGCTTCACCTGGTTCCCACCCCAGCAGACTGCCACCTGAGGAAGGTACATTATAAAGCACACAGAGGTGGGCGGAGGAGGGGGGGAATCTTTCACAATTCGCTACACTGAAATGTTAGTAAACAGAAAGTAATATATTCCATACTTACATGTTGTGCTTGTAGAATGTATGAAACAAAAGAAACTCCCCAGATCACATCTAACCAATAATAACTCAGTCATCCTATATGAATCAACTTCTTCCCCAAGTGGCATGTCATTGACTCTTTTTCTAATTGCTTAAAAAATATACTCATGATGAAGGCTGGTACTGAAACAGTTACAATCACAATGTAGTACTTGTGCCTCCTCCTTGACCCTCCACTTATCAAGCTGAGTTACAAGCAGACCTGCCAAAGCAAGCAGATGGCAGCACTCCTACAGAGAACAAAGCTACAATTGTTTCCTCATACAGCTGGAGAGAGAGTCCAGCCAAATTAAAAAGACCCTCGCCATGACCCAAGATGAATAAATATATGACCCACAGAATTATATGGTGCAGAATGACTAGTAATAATGCTCTGAGGCTAAAGCGAGTTGTTGAAAATTTAAGTACCAGTAAGTTCACAAACACAAAAATTTAGAAATATTTAAAGGAAAGTGTTTCAAAATTTATAAAAATGAATAGTCACTATCTGACATTTGCAATACAAAAATTAGGAACTATTTAAAGCATGCCAGTGTCTTGAAATATATAAAAATGAATACAGTTACCAGCTGACAGTTATATAGTGTCAGTTTATTAAACACTTTGACAAAGACTTGGAGTCAGCAAACTAAAGCCCATGAACCAAATCTAGCCCAAGGCCTATCTTGTAAAGTCTTATTAGAACAGAGACACACTCATTTGTGTATATATATTGTCTTTGAATGCTTTTAGCTACAACAATTGAAGTGACTAATTGCAACAGAGCCCATATGTTTATTATCTAACCTTTATGGGAAAACTGTGCTGACTCCAGACAGACACTATAACACTTGATCCTCCCATCACTCTACTCAGAAAGTCAGAACGAGGTGTGCCCTGGGGGAGCAGGGGTTAGGTCAATAGCCTCTGAGGGAGCAAGCCACCTACCCTTGGGTTCGAGCCCACAAGCCCAAAGATGGTAGGTAGCTGAGTTGAAGCTCAAGTCTCAAACACCACAATAGCACTATTTGTCCCCAATGTCAGAGGGGGGACATGTCCCCTTTTCTCGTAGTCACAAGTCCGACATCAGTCGTCCACACTTTCACTGTGTCCCTTCTATAATCAACCATCCAATGTCATTAGAGAGTTAAATGAATTTGGAGTACAGTCTGTGACTGAGGAAAAATGTATATACATCAGCCCAGATAACCATAAAAAGGAACCCACAAATCTGAACCTTCGAATAGTATCTTCCAAACTCGGCTCTGCATCTGAATCATCTAGAAGCTTTTTAAAAAATAAAAATGCTGCATCAAAAGCTCAGGACTGATGAACAGAGAGAGTTAGATTTGTATTAATTTTAAAAATGCAAATGGAAGAATTCTGGAGGTGAGTCCATAATGTTCACTTGAAGTTCCTTTAATGCTTTTTATTTCGAGATTTTCAAAATAAAAAGTTAGAAAGAAATTCTTTGTTTCTTGCTGTCTAAGATCAACTGATTCAGAATATCCGAAAGTGAAATGGGGGATTATTTTAAGTTCACAGGGCACTTCTGACACTGTTATTTGGTGTGGTGACGATGGCTCTCGACCAGTGCTATTCTTCATCAACAAAACTGATCACCGAGTTTAAAGGTTCTCAAAGTCTTTTCCAGGGACCTCAAGGCATCTCTGCAGTGACGGAAGATCACATACAGAAGCCGATGTGAGCAGTCAACCCTCTCTGGAATTAAAGTGAACTTCAAATGTGTAAAGTTTATCACTCTCTTCACTGAAGTTGCTTTGTGTCAGAACATCAGAGTTTCCTTTCTATTAAAAGTGCTGTTAACGCGGAATGGTTTGATTGTCATTTTTACATTAAATATTTAATTTTTTTATTATTAAAGATTCTAATATGGTAAATATCAACAGCTATAACCGACAGAAACAGAAGCTCTTTGGGGCTCTGAAAACAAATAACACGAAAAGTGTAACCCTAGACAATATATAAAGACAAAAAGTTCATGTTCTGGGGTTAGAGGCCTGGACTCAATTCCCTGACAAACTGAATGACCTTGATCATATCAATTCCTCCTTGGCTTCAGTTTCTTCATCTGTAAAATGGGAATGATTAAAGTTTGCTCAAACCTCAAAAGGTTACTGAGGAATAAATGGGGATAAAATATGGGTGGTGCCAAGCATCTTAAAAGCATCAAATAAATGTTAACTGTCTTTCCTTTGACTACTGGTATTTTAGCTAAAGCACTTAAGATACAGCAATATCTGAAGGTGATTTTTTTTTTAAAGCAACTAAATTTGCTGCACTTTCCTGACCTAGCTGATAAGACCAATGGACTTAGTCCACATAGATGCCAAGGACCCAGGTTCAAGTTCTGGGGCTGGGGGAATCAACTGAGATGAACATCTAAATTAACAAAGATGCTTCTTTCTTCTCGCTCTTCCTGCCTGTCTGCCTACTCCCCTTCATTCCTTCCTGTACCTTCCTTAAAAAACAAAACCCAAAACTCTAAATTCACAGTGATTAGGGGTCTGCTGCACAAATCTATTTTTCAGGCTCTAACATGAACTCCTCACTGCTCTCCTAGCCTCCCCAGGAACCTTCCTGCTCCCTAAAATTCCATGGAGAGTTCGAGAACAGTGACCCTGACATTTGGAGTCAAAATCATCAACCTGACACAGTGAATCTATTAATATTTTCTAACTCTGGTGAATCTCAGGGAGAAAGG
The DNA here is from genome assembly GCA_004363575.1 of Solenodon paradoxus. Lineage (NCBI taxonomy): Eukaryota > Metazoa > Chordata > Mammalia > Eulipotyphla > Solenodontidae > Solenodon > Solenodon paradoxus. The sequence goes on along the minus strand of RJWH01001287.1, from coordinate 244,986 downwards.
AGATCAACTAAGTCACTAAACAAACTGTGATCATGAAAACGAAGCTCCAGTCCTAAATGATAAACAACAAACCAATATCTAATAGGTATTTTATTTTTCATAACTGCCCTGTGAATAATCAATGACAGCACAGTCATAAAGCAAATTATTTCTAATTTTTTTTTTCATTTTAGGTGTTTATCTTTCAGCAGATCAGATCACTTTCCTCCTCAAAATCTTCAGTAGTTCAACTGTTCTCTCTCCTCTAGATTGAGAACCTCTTTCTTAGCCTAGTGTTCAAGGCTCTCCCTGTCCAACCACGTGCTAAGTGCTTCTTTTCTCCCCACATAACTCCTTGTCTACTTTTCAGTCTCGTCACACTTAACAACTCATTGTTCCCTAAAAAAGCCATATGGCTTTCATGACCAAATCTACCCAACTGACTTTGAAGGGTTAAGAAATATGGAATGGATTGTTCCCTACAGGACTTCTAGCAGCAAGACAGGGATTTGGTAGAAAGCCTCAGAAATCAAGATATTGCAGTATAATGAGGTTACATAACTTGCCAAGGTCACCCCATTAGTAAATGATGACAACAATATTCAAACCCAGGTCTGACAGACTTTAAAGGCGATGCTGCCCTCCTATAACTGGAATGTTCCGGAAGAGCTGAAAACTTGAAAGCCAGTATGAGCAAGCAGGGCTTACAGATGACCTTCTAAAATGAAGGGAGGAGATTCCCCCCTCTCCTCTTTCATTTACTGTGCTGGGATTTACTTGATATCAATGCCAAAAATGATTAAATGTGGACAGTGAAGAGTAAATCTGTAAAACCCAGAAGTAAACAGCTGCCCCTCAAGTGTGAAAAATGAGGAGCTCCCTGTTTTTAATCTGCGAATACAAAAATGGTGGGGGAAGAGGTGGTGACCCTTTGTGATCACTGTTCCTCTGAAAACAGAACCTCTGACTTTCTCTCAGAAACAAATTAGCTCTCATTTACCACTGGAACATCTGGGCGTCTGGGCAGATCTACCTGTGCCTCTTGCAACTGGGCACGGCAGGAAGCTACACATCTGGAGGAAAGGAACAGATGAGAGAAGGAAGAAAATGCACGTCTTTTCACTAGTAATAATGTAAGTAGGAGCACCTCCGACTCACTCTTAGGATCTATTCAACCACTGTCTTTGGAGATTTCACCTGCTACAATTTTATTAAATAGTTTCCTTTATTTATTTTTTTAGAGGAAGGAAACAGGAAAGAATGAAGACAAGTGGGCAGGCAGGTAGGAAAAAGCGGGGAGAAAGAAGCATGCATATATTATTTATGGTTGTTGACCTTCAGCCCCTAATCTGGAACTGCCTCTTGAACTTGGGTCCTTGGACTTTAAGTGAATTACACTGGAGAAACAGACTTAATGCTTAAGTCACCAGAGTATGCCTATGTTTCTAAACAAGTTTCTTCATTTACATTGTACTAAGTTGAGAAAAACTAAAAACACTTTTGATTCCTTTGGTAGCTTTTAAGTTTAAGACAGTAAATGAGATTTCATAATAAATACAACTATGTGTATTTATAGGTTGCAGCTGTCACTGTCAATCATAATATAGATAGTAATTATTCCCATAAGACTTCAAAAGAAAACAGGATGAAAAGATGATTAACCATTGAGATAAAAGTAATCAGCTGCCAAAATCTGTGATTCAGATTCTCATGGAGTGCTTATTTCCAGCATTTTTTTAAAAAGGGTAGAATACAGTGAGCAATATATTTTTAGAAAACCACAAATTATGTCACACAATCTTCTTTTAGATTCTACCAGAATAAACAAAACACTGAGATCAATTTTTAATCATTCAAACCCTCTTTAGCAATTTCCAGGATGTATAAGATAGTGTCCCTCCTTCTAGTAACTTCTCTGGAAACCACTCCCACCGCCACCCCCAACCTTAGCCAAGTCAACGGCTTCTCTGCCTTGGCCCATCTCAATAATTTCTTCACTCAGGCCAACTACAGTCCATTCTCCAGAGCAGTCAGAGGAAACCAGTACACACAGAAATCAGATCATAACACTCCTCTGCATAAAGTGGGCTAAGGCACCAGACGGTGGGCAATGAGCCTGGAAGCGCGTCATGGACCACGGCCTGCAAAGGGCCATCACACCCACCTCCAATCCACTCTCCACCTCGGCCTGCAGACCTTCTCCCTGCTCTTCTAGTAAGAGAGGTTCATTCTGGCTTCATCTTGCCTTTGCCTAGATCTTGGCTGGACTCATTCCTCCTCCACACCCACATCTCTGTGTCACTTCAAGTGGCTTCTCTTGACTACCCCTATCTCAACAGCACCCACAACCTCCTCTCCATAGGTCTCTGATCCTCACCATGCTGTATGTTCTTGATATCACTCACTCTGCCACTGCAGGACTGCCTTCTATCTTTCCTACTAGACTTGACCCTAGAGCAGAGGGGATCTGGCTGTCTGTCTGGTTAACCGCTGTGTTGCAGGAGCCCAGAACCAACCAGCACAGGGTGAGCTCCCAAAAATGTGTTGCGGTAGTGAGTCCCACTCACACTGATTTTTCTCTCTTGGAATACATATAAAATAGGCAGTTTTCAGAGTAACCCAAAGTGCCTGCATCATGTCTAGTTGCTGCATATAGAGAGACTTAGCAAAGTGTATGCTACTGACTTTGTACCCTAGGAGTGACAGGGCCTAGCATATTTTGACATAAATGATGCTTAACCTTTGCGAACGAATGTGGCTCCACTTTTGATATTTTGTTTTCTGTTAGAAAAGGGCCCAAATTGTGTTAGCAGTACAACTACAATGTAACAGTTCTGATTTCAACATATGCACTGTCTCAAATGATATGATAAAACTTCAAAAGAATCATGAGAAAAGAGGAAATCTATCAAGAGCAGTCTCTTCCTTTGACAAATTTCAATATCTGTTTTAAACAATAACTTCTAATAACTTGGTTCTAAGTAGTCTTACACTGGTTCTTTGCTACATAAGTAGACTGAATGAAAATAAAATTCAATATTGATTTTTAAAACTTGTTTACATTATCATTAACTCACTACCACCATTAGCAAATAACCAATAAATTCAAACAAACATCCAGTACCAGAGTATTGGCTGTACTCAGAAGTCTGAACAAGATATGACTTCACAGAGCATAAGAGAATTCCAAAGTACCTGCACTTACTCACTGAATAAATAACACGAGAGAATGAGGATAGGGAATATGCGAGACACTGTCATCTGCACCTTTTAGGCGCTTTTCAAAATGTTCATGCACAGTAATTAAATAACTATAATAATGGTCTTCTTGTAACACATATTTGGCTAAAGCAACGGCAGCCTTGCCTGATAATTATAGAAATGAAAATGCTGCAGAAGTTTGGCAATTTATTCAGAGGGTGAAAAGTCTTTCAAAAACTACGCTGCAGCATATAATCACCTTCAAATTACACAACACCTGCCATGTACACAGCCATCGACTTTCCACTGTACAAGTTTTTCTGGTGTCAACAAAAATTATTTAACCAATAGCAATTATTCCAGAGACATGCTGTTTCCTTTTTAGCATTTAACAGTATTAGTGCTTTAAAAGTTTATAATTTCTATCAAAAAGTTTATGATTCAAGCAGGGATTAATCTCCCCTCCTAGTGTTTTACAAACACATGCTCTACTTTGTAAAAAGGTCAGATGACCTCAAGCATTAGCATAATCCAACACAACAGACCCGCATAATGCAAAAATAAAAGGCCCTTTCCAACCCAAATCGATTGCCTGTGTGGGTGATTTGATGTCCTGCAACAGAGTAAGTTTGCAGAATGCCAGGTGCCTATCACTCCCAAAAGACAGACTAAGCAACGATGCTGTCGCTGTCCTTAAAGCTTGCTTCTGCAGAAAATACCTGGCAGACACCGGCTCTCAGAACACCACTGGGAGAGGGACCCTTAGACAGACAGACAGACATTGTTCTATGGCATCAAATTAAGCATTTCTTCCAATAAAAGAGTATTTTAGGAAATAAGCACACAATGGTACTGGAGAGTATGACCAGTGGGAAGCACTTATCAACCTGAGTACAGTGAAAACTGGCCAGCCTCTTTACTATAACACAGTCCAAAGTCAGGAATTCCAGAGTCCTTCATGTGGCCTCTGTCAGAACCCTAAGCATAATCACTACTGCCACTTTCCTGGGTCATTTTTTGGATTAGAATTTGCTCGCATCATTGAAGCAACCACAATCTAAATGACATGGGAGAAAGTGGGAGTCATCCAATAACATCTAAAAGTATTCGATGTTTCCACGTCTTCAAACAACATTCAAAATATTTATGATTCACCTAATGAGAATGCTCTATTAGTCACTTTCAGGTAAGGTTCAGTGCTGATGACTTGTGAATGGGAAAAAATAACACAGACGTACAGCAAATATATCATTTCTTCTCGTCACTTCTTTCTGCAGACTTGGAGAAGGACAATGCTTCTGTTTGAGTTAACTCCTGTCCCAGCAGGTTTTACAAGGTTGAAAGACATGCAGCAGTGGGAGGCCAATGCCAGGTCTGGCTGCATCCTTTAAACTTCCAAGGGATTTCATCTCATTCTAAGAAGATGAACTTCAATATTGAAGAAACAACTTGTAAAGAATTCTATTAGGTCTTCTCTACGGGGATTTTAATAGGATTTGTCTATTGGCCATTTGTCAGTTCTTTGAAGACATCTGTAATATCCACCCTGACTTCTAAACAGAGTAAATTATACCGGCCAGACTTCAGGATTTTGGGAAGGATTTCCACTACCTGTGCAAGGACAATGAACTTGTTCTTAATCAACCAAATGTGCATAATGTGCATAATGGCTCACACTGGTGTGTCTTGCTGGGAGAGTACTCACCAACACTCAAGTCACTGAACCAATCATAAAACCATACTTAATGAAAAGTCTTGGGAAGTGTCAAAGGACAGGAAATCATATTAAAATGGGAGAATTGAGACCAAGATACAGCACTTGTAAAAGTGAAGGAGAGTGAGTTTGATGCAGGCCATTAGGCAGTGAGGGCCACGGGTTCCTCATAATCTGAGGCAGATCTCGGTTTGCAAAGTTCTACGCAAATATGCTAAAGACCAAACAGCACGGACAGCTTTCCAGAAGGCTTGATATTTTTACAGCTGCTTAGTCCTCAATTTTTCAAACAGGCACCCAGTGAAGAACACTTGGTGATTTGGTGGCGGGCAGGGTGTGTTTGACACATATCTGAGGAATGGTGAACCTATACCGTTGAAGTTATTTTAATGTGTACAATAAGCATATATATATGTGCGTGTGCGTGCGTGTGTGTGTGTATGTGTATATATATATATTCCCCACACACACACCGAAAAGCAACAAGTCATGGTAAGTGTGCCACCCGCCCAAAGCAAGTAACCAAGGTCTAGGCCGGACCTCTGAGATCTGCAAGGCCTGCGCAGAGGTGCTGCTCTTGCCCCGGTGAGGCTGACCTCCAGGGGCTGGCACCGAGGTGGCCCGCGCCGCGGGGGGGGGGGGGGCGTAGCATCCTCCTCCCGCCCCCCGCCGCCCCCCAGCCACTTACTGTTGCTGGACTTGAGGTCCCGGTGCAGGATGGGCACCACCGCCTCCTCGTGCAGGTAGAGCATGCCCCGCGCGATCTGCACCGCCCAGTTGACCAACACGTGCGGGGGGATTCGGCGCGCGCGGCGCGGCCCGGGCGCGCGCGGGTCCGGGGCCGCGTTGGCAGCGGCCAGCGCGCGGTTGAGCGCCCCGCCGCGGGCGAACTCCAGCACCAGGCAGAGGTGCGGCTGCCGCAGGCACACACCGCGCAGCTCGATGATGTTGGGGTGCCGCAGCATGGCGAAGAGCCTCGCCTCCCGCCGCACGCTCTCGGCCGCCGCCGCCGCGTCCTGCTCCGGGTCCCGGCGCGCAGCCTTCACGGCCACCTCCTGGCCCTGCCAGGTGGCGCGGTACACCTGACCGAAGCCGCCGGCGCCGATGAGCTCCTTGAGCTCCAGCCGCTCGAAGTCGACGTGCACGGGCGAGCCGGGCCTCGGCGGCGGCCCGGCAGGCGGCGGCGCAGGGCAGGCGGCCGGGCGGCACGGCGCCACGTAGTTGGCAGGGAAGATGCCGAGGCGCCGCTGCACCTGGCCGGCCCACCAGCCCTCGTCCCCAGACACGGCGGCGTCCTGGGACAGCACCTCCACCAGCTGGCCGCGCCGCAGGCTCAGTTCGTCCTCGCTGCGCGCCTCGTAGTCGTACAGAGCGGCCCATAGCGCCGTTCCCGCCGCGGCTGAGGCGGAGGCCGAGCCTCCGGAGGAGGCGGACGACGACGACGTGGAGCCCGCGGGCGCGCCCCTGGCCGGGGACACTGGCGCGTCAGCCGCGCCCCCGGCGCCCGGCAAGGCCATGGGGGGCCGCCGCGAGTCTAGCGCGGAGCGCGGAGCGGCGGGCTCAGCCTCCGGGGCGGCCGGGGGCGCGCATCGTCCGGTGGGGTCGCCGCCCGCGCCCAGGAGAGGCTGGGAAGCAGTCCGGGCTCAGAGAACGCAGTGATCACGGGCCCACTCCGCAGGCCCCGGCTTCAGCCCCCGTTCTTCCTCCACCGCTTCTGCAGCTGCAGCGGTCCCCGCGGCTGCGTGCGCTGTAGCACCATGGTGGCGCGCTGGGCCTGCGGCAGGTCGGCTGCACGCTCAGCCTGGCCGCCGCCTGGGCCCGCCCCTCGGGCTCGGCCCGCCCCCCCGGGCCCGCCCCCTACCTCCCGGGCCCGCCGCCTCACCTCCCGGACCCGCCCACCGCGCCGGGCGGGTTCTGACCCCAGGGCCCGGGGCCGCCACGGCCGCTGCGCTCCGCGACCTGGGCGAGCCGAGCCCACGTGGCCGGGAGGCGGAGCCAGCCAGGGGAAAGTGTAAGCCCAGAGCAGGACTGCGGGAGCCCACGCTTCCTTAAAAAGCGGTGGTAGCAGGTGTAGGGGCTCGGGTGCTGCCGAGCCAGACGCGAGAGGAGGCGGTAGCTGCGGGAGCGTCACGGGGCTGCCCGGATCTGGTCGCAGAGCAAAACGGAGCGCGGTTCCAGGCCCGCTCGGTAGGCTGCGTGCTTTCGAAATCACAGCACAGCGCAGACCAAACTGGGTTACCGATCACCGCGCACAGTAGGCAGCCAGCGGGCACAGTCCCAAGCTCTCTCGGTGACAGACAATCCCGCGTTTGTCATTCCTGTCTACTCAAATGGGAGACGATCGCCTGCGCCTTTGCTTTGGGTTTAAGAGACACCGCAGTGGGCTGCGAGCTAGAGCCCTGGCCTTACACATTCCCAGGAAAGGCGAGTAGAGCAAGGGAGTCTGTGCACAGAAACTTAAGTCCTTGCTGAGTGTTCATTTACTGGGTGTGTGCCTGGCCGCTCACGTATGCCGAGTGTACGAACGAACTGTAGACGTCGACATTCTGGGAAGCAGGGCTTCCACCCGCCTCCATTTGCTCTGTGTTTGGAATGATAGTCTTCCTGCAGTTAGAAAGTGAAGCTTATGTATTTAGGAAGCAGAGACCGTTTCCGGTCTAAGTCTAGGGAGGAACATGAGAATTTTCTTGTATAAACGTGCTTTCGTCTAGGTAATTTTTTCATTCATTATTACTTTGTTAAATTCTTTGAGGGCTTACTGGTGAGGAGGACTGTGGAAAGGAATAAAATAATTAGTTCTCACGAAATGAACTGCCATTTGGAAATGTAGCCAGCCCTTTCTTCACCTGCAGCAGAAGCAACAAGTATCCCGCCCAGAGTCACATGGACTTTCCCTTCCCCTCTCCATTATTATGCCACCCTCTCCTGGTTTCTGCCATGATTGTGATGGATCTCTATATTTGTGGGAAATTAAGTTTAAATTTAAAGTTAAAATTAATTCACTGAGGACTTGCTCTATGTAAAGCACTCTGCTAAGGAATCACAATGAAAGGTCCCTGCTCCAGAGAAAAATAAGAAAGAGTAAGGTAAGATCCAAACAGAAGAATAAAGCAAGTGTCCTGGGCTCGAGGTGAAGGAGCAATTCAAACAGCCTTGGGTAGCTGAGGAATGCTTTGTGGTGTGTCATTTGAGCTGAGTTTGACTAGGATTAATAGAAAAAAGGGAAAAAGGTTTCGAGTAGTGTGAGCAGAGGTATGAGAGTACAAATAGTGGGTTAAGGGAACTTCTAGAGGTTGAGAAGTTCCTGTGGTAGGAGTTAAGATGAGAGAGAGGGGAGAACCCAATTATAAAAATGCTAAAGAGGTCTTCTCCTTCCTCTGCTTCCAGTGCCTTCCTACAGCCATGGCTGCCCAAGCTGTGGGCCCTTGATGCCCTTGTCCCCAGGTGAAGTACTTCCAAAAGGCCATATGGAGAAGACTGAGATGCTGGAAGAAGACCATGAGGAGCTAGAGAAGACTGTCGAGAGAGCTGGGGTCTGATGGAGATGTTCCTGGAGAGAGCCCGGTCTGCACTGGAGCCACTTTTGACCTCTCCTTTATTAAGGCTCAAAAACTGTACAGATTTTCCTGAGCTTCATGGTTGGGACCACTTCCTCCATGATCCTGGTTCTACCAGTGCTCCTGGAGACTGAGAATTGCAAACGGACAGCAGCAGCAGCTTCGGATACTTCTGGGACCTAGCACAGGCTATCAGGAGAAATGCCGGGGCCTCTACTTTCACTTCCTGGAAAGATCTAGATTGTTACTGTTGTATTTGACCTGTCTTTGTGGAAGAAGCTTGAAAAGTCAATAGTGTTTGAAATATTGCTTATATGGATTTTTTTTTTTTTAACTTTGGCATATTGATCTGTCTGAATCCTTATTTTTAGATAGAATGGTAGGAAATTTTCCCTATATTGTCTCATGGAGAGACACTCCCCACACACACACACCCAAACTTGTTCTCCATGCTAGCCTGACTTATTTCTTCTGTCCTCACACTGATACCGGAGTCTAGTCATGCAGACGGTTACTCCAGCTCTGATCAGCCCAGTCTTTTCACTAAATTGCTCCCATTATGGGTACAGATGCGGGTACAGATGCGGGAACAGATGTGGGTACAGATGTGGGAACAGATGCCATTGGGAAGGATGTACCCCTGAGCCTTTTTTTTAAGAATAGAGATGTTAAGAAGGTGTACATACACACACACACACACACACACACACACACACACACACACACACAATGAAATTAAAAAAGGAATTATAGCTATAGGGTGAAGCAGCCACTGTGACCTATGTATGTGGGAAAAGAGCCAGAACCAGTGACAGCTTCAACCACAAGATGGGGACTCATTTCCTTGGCAAAGTTTGGCTGAGACCTGTGTGTGTCTAAAGAAGAAAGAAAAAATCACTGCTCACTTGCTGCATTCAAAAAATTGACCGCCAGTTGGCTGTGTGACCTGGAACAAGTTACTTGACTTCTCTGTGACTCAATTTCCTCACCTGTAATGTGAGAGTACAGATAACTGCTAACATGGGTTTGAACTACACAGGTCACTTAACATAGATATTTTTTCTATCTGCATTTGACATTCACAGAATCAACGATCTTGGGGTGCGTGTTGGTTGAATTTAAAGAGGCCGAACCCATGGAAATGGAGGATAAGGTGCCTTAGCATCCTGGGACTTTGGTATTGGGGGAGGGGAGGGTTTTTCCTGAAACCAATACCAGGAAGCTACCAAGGAGCAACAAGAGTTTAGTTTGGGGGCAGTCAGTAGTTATAGACAGAGATTTGACTGCCAGAAGTGTTGTACCCTGAACACCCTGGTCTTCAATGGACAATTGTAATATAAATCGCACCTACTTCAGAGGGTGGTAAGGAAGATTAAATGAGGTGACAGATGTAAAAGTTTAGGAAGGTGCTTAGTATATGGTAAATTTTCAGTAAATATTAGTTCTTAGTATTAATATCACTTTTTTTTTTTTTTTTTTAAGGAAAGATACAGGCAGGAATTAAGGTGAGTAGAGACAGGCAGAAAGGAGGAAAGAGGAGAAGCATTTTATTTAGTTGTTCATCATGCTTGTTCCTGAGACATGAACTTGGGATCTTAGGATGTACGTGGACTGAGCCCAATCCCTACTGCACCAGAGCGCACCTAGTATCCCTTTTCAGTAAAGAGAATAAGCAAGTCTCAGGTCAACCTCTTCAACAACACGGTTTATAACTGTTTCGTTTTTCAAGCATTTACATTTATAGTTGTCTTTTGTTTATGAAAAGCAATCTGGAATTTATATTTTCAGCAATGAAAAGAAAATTATTAGGCAAATTAATCAGATAAAAATCAGTCGACTTGGAAGAAAACAATTGAAACAGTACAGTCAGTACATGGATCAGGCAAAAATCAAGAATGTCATACTGGAATGACTGAAGTTGAAACATGATGGACTGGTGGGAGCCTCAATGCTTTAGAACAAAGCAGTGACATGACTAAGTTCCAGAATTTAGACTCAGGAATTTTGCTAATATTTTGCATATATTAACATTAACATTCCCAGTTGGATAGGGGAGAGTAATCGTAGTCAGACATTACTATTTCTATGCCAACATGTAAAATATTCTCATCTAGTGGAATAAAAATCGACCACAAACAGTCTCATGTCAAGTTATGTTTTGTTACAAAATCAGTTTTGGTTTATAAAATTGTGGATAAGGCTTCGTGGGAAGGTTCGAGATATTTCCAGCCAGGTTTCTAGTTCCAGCAACTAGGTGGATGGTAATGATATTAAATGGCCTAGGACATAGGTTTCAGGAGAAGGCTATTTCTTGGCCTTGTGCATTTGGGAGGACTTAAGAGAAAATAGTTAAACAGAGTCACAAGGTCTACAACTGTGCCCCTATATCATTCCCTTTGGCAGACACTTCAGACCCATCAAAGACACTCCCAGACCCACCTTGAAGCCCAGAGGGATTAGTCTAGAATCTTCTAACTTAGTCAAACTTGAGCACTTGTTGAGTCACACACCTAAGAAGAATACCAAGTTGTTGTAACTCCTCATCTCACTGACCAAAGATTCATTTGGTAGGTCTTCCTTAACATCAGGCTGTGTGATTTCCTGGGACTTTTTCCTTAGTAAGGACCTCTGAGCAGGAAACTGCTGGCAGGGAGTCTGAACCTGATTGTCCTGAAATGTATCATTTGTTATTTTTGTGTCTACTTCTTTTTCAGCACCCAGCTTCCAAGTCTTCTAGTTGGGAATGCAGTGTAGGTGCACAACTCAGAAGTGTGCGCTGTGATCACACCACCTGCTCTGTCTCGCCCAGCACGTTCCCTGAGGAGGGCAGTAACACACGAACAGGCAGAACAAAGCCAGAATGTTGGGGGCAAATATAGTCTTTCCATTTTTTTCCTTCTAGTAACATATTATGCACATTCAAACAAATTCATATGTATAGGTTCCCCATTCCTCAGATACGGGACAAACATACTTAAATAGATTTTGATAAAAATGAGAACCGAGGAAAAAAGTGAAAAAGAAGGTAACAGGTCGGTGTTAGGGAAAACAGAGAGAATGACTTTATGGAATTGTTGTCTTAAAAAAAAAATTGGATTCATCAGTGTTGATCCAGGAAAGGCAACCAATATGTAGGAACCGTCTTTTCTTTGGGAATCTTCTTCTAATCAGTTACCACTGACCCTATTATCTTAACTCAGCAATTCTCAAATACGGTCTGTGGGCCCCAAGAGATCATTTCAAGGAGTCCACAAGGTCAAAACTATTTTCATAATTATGCTGAAATGTTTTTTATTTTTCACACTGACATTTGCATTGATGGTACAAAAACAATAGTTAGTAAATTGAATCTGGGCACCAAATTTTACAAGTAGCTGTATTCTTTAATGCCATACAGTTGCTACCAAAAGAAAAAATATCAGGTTCACTTTGAAATGCACTTGATACAGCAGGAGAAGTTATTAATTTTATTACACCTTAACTCTTGCATACTGATCTTTGACATTCTATATGACAAAATGAGAAATGCATATAAAACAATTATGCTGCATACCCAAGGAAAAGCACTTGATGCTGGCAAGAGTGTAGGGAAAAGGGTATTATGCTCTGAAATGGTTAGTGGGAATGCAAATTGGTTCAGCCACCTTGGAAAGCAGTACGGAGTTTCCTCAAAAAAGATAAAAATAAAACTGAAATTTGATCCAGAAAATTCTACTTCTAGGTATGTATCCAAAGGATGTGAAAACACTAATTTGATTTACATATACTCCTTTGTTAATTGCAGCACTCTTTGCAATAGGCAAGACATGGAAATTATCCAAGTAACTAGATAAAGAAGATGTGAGGTATATATATAGTTATGTATATATACACACACATATATATCACGTATATAATGAATCTGCTTATATATAAGTATATATATATATTATATATAATATAATACATCTACTTGAAAAAAAGATACAGTCTTACCATGTATGATAACATGATGGAACTAGAGGGGATTATGCTAAATGAAATAAGTCATAAGGAGAAAGACAAATACCAGGTGATTTCACTCATGTCGTATGTAAACAAAGTAAATGAAAAGAAAAAAATGAAATAAAGCTGGATTTTGAGAACAAAACTAAGATTACCAGAAGGGAAGGGAGTGGAGAGTAGGAGCAGGGTATCAGGGATGGAAGATTATCCCGATTCTGGTGGTGGGTGTGATATATTTGATGGAGTGAACTTGCATACTTAAAACTTAACAGAGTGTTGTAAAATAATGTTACCACAATAAAAAATGTTTTAAAAAAAGAAAAGAAAAATCACTAGAGAATAGTGGCTACTAGAGAGAAAGGGCATGGATGGTAGAAGGAATGGGTAGAGGAACAAAGAGAGACTATTATTTCATGGAAAACCACTGATAGCATTGTCAAAAATTTGAGCTTCCAAGCGAAATTCAGGATTTTGGAAAAATTGTAACTGTTTTCATGAGTTCAACAACTTCCTAAGCACTTAAATAATCTTTGATGGGATTGGTAGTGATATTAGCAAGTGTGATTTCCTCATATCATATCATAAAATAAGCCAGCGTTTGGAAGGTCTATGTTGTTCAGTGAACTAATATTTCCCAAAACTTTGGAGAGAATTTTGTGATATCTTATTGATATTACAAAATCATGAATCGATAAAAGGCCTTTTCAAGTGGATTCTGAAAAGTTAATTGATAAAGATTGCAGATTCTACCTTGCAATTAGCCTTTTCTTTTTTAAAGGAGGGGGCTGTTAGGTATGAAGGCAAAAATATCATATAAACCAGAAACTCCGCTTTGGGATATTTATCTGAGGAAAAAGAAAACACCAGCTTAAAATGATATATGCACCCAGATGTTCATTGAAGCATTATAGTAGGCAAGATATGGAAACAACCTAAGTAGCTATTGATGGATGAATAAATAAGAGATAGATATCGATAGATACATAGATAGATTATATATAGTGTATATATAATATATACAATATAATGATCTCTCTTAAAAAAGGAACTTACAAAAAAAAAAAAAAAGCAAAACAACAAAGGCAACAGCCAAATTAACAACAAAGTAAACAAAGTGCTTCTCTCTCCTCTCTCTTTCTACCTGCCTGCCTACTCACCTTCATTCCTGCCTACATGTTTCCTTTAAAAAAAATCCTGAACTGGAGATTCAAACATTAATGCCTAGAAGAATGAGGCAGGACATATAAGTGATTAAAACAGAATGAATTCAGTGAATCGTGGAACTCTCAAATACCCACACTGTCAAAATAACAGAGGTACAGCCATTTTTGCCTTAAGAGAGCAAGAAATACAGATAAAAGGATGTTATATTATTAGATCTTTGATAATTTCAAGAAAATCCACAAATCCAAACTTCTGTGCTAATACTCTCAGTTTTTAAATTTTAGCAATAAATCAACTTTATTAAATATTGCTGAGGAAAAGAAAATTGGTTAACTAGACTGGCTGATAAGTGACCAGCTCATTGCCTAAGAAAAACAAATAAAATAATACCCAACAGAGGGGTGCCCAGCCAGACTAATCCTAGAGAAGCTGTAGGTTGATCGCCTCCCTTTGAGAGAAACCATGAAATAGCCCTGTGATGGACCCTTCTTGAAAATCCTACTTGATGATAGAAAGAGGGCAATGAATGAAATAGAGAAACTGTGATAAGACTGGTAGTGAGTTTTAAACAATTTAAATACAGAACTAAAGCTAAATGACTATAGGAATCACATCTATCAAGTAACATGCAAATAATGGAAATCTTGGCAATGTAAAAGCTACATACATATATACACATATCTGCATGTGTATATATATATATGTGTATTTAGATATAAAACTAACAGGTGGAGGAAAGGTGGAAGTATAAGCATATTAAGATATGATGTATACTTTTAGAAAAATACCCCAATATCCTAATGTTTCACAATAATTTTTCTTAATATTTGCTTAGGAATTAAAATTCCTTTCAGTAAAACAACTGAATTGTGTCTCTTCATGTTTTTTATAATTTTCTTAGTTTTAATTTATAATACAGAAATTTTTGCTAGTTAGAAAACCCATACACAAAATCTCTTTAAAGTCTTTAATAATTTTTAAGCATGTAAAGCAAAGGGAGAGGAGAGAGAGAGAGAGAGAGAGAGAGAGAGAGAGAGAGAGAGAGAGAGAGAGAGAGAGAAAGAGAGTTAGAAATTATCTTAAGACCTTTTGCTTCATACGACACCCATCATCAAATTTCTAATTTCTTCCATCACTGTCCATTGGGCCCCCAGGAACTTCTACTCCCACTCTTCACCCCTTTCCCTCTAATAACTTCAGTTCTGTCACCAGAATCCAAGAGTTAGCTTTGTTTTATCTGTTAATTTGCTTTGTTTCTTTATATTCCACGTAAGTAAAATTACCTGGCATTTGTCTTTCTCCTCTGATTTATTTCACTAAGCGTCATCCTCTCTAGCTCCATCCATATTGTTACAAATGCAATATTTCATCTTTTTTAATAGCTAAGCAGTATTTCATTGTGTGTTGTTACCACATCTTTACTCGGTCATCAATCGAAGGACACTCAGGTTGTTCCCATTCCTAGCTATTGTAAACAGTACCACAATGAACCTGGAAGTACATATATCTTTTCAAATTAGAGTTTTCATATTCTTTGGATAGATATCATCATCAACTTCTGAGCAATGAAAGGGACACTGACACTCTGACAAATGACCAGAGTCTGCAGACAGTGCTGGGGTGTAGTCCTGACATTATCATTACTTGCTACATGATACTGAATATTTGTTCTTTCATTATCTCTTCTGCAAAGTGGTAGAACAATAATTGTACCCGCCTCATGGCATTGTTCTGAAGATTCATTTAGTTAATATGTCAAAACATAGTACCTAATTAGTGCTAATAAGTATCAGCTCTTACTAGTTTAATCTTAGTTACTGTTAATAGAGATGCTATTAAAATAGAATATTCAACAAAAGGGATATTTACCTTTTTTTTTTTTTTTGCTTCTGTTTGGTCTATTTTCCTACATCAAAGATTACTTTCATCTTCCAACAAAAAATTAAAAATTTTCACTGTGTGGTTAGAATTAAAAGTTGGGTATATCACATCTCCAAACAAATACTTCCTGAGCACATAAGATTATACATACATGTGACTAATTACAACTTTGATCTTGTTGTTACTAATCATCCTACAAAAATGCCAAGTAGTAATAGGGATAATATGTAATAGATATGACAGAATGCACAGAGAGAATACATTCATCATTCAACATACATTTTTTGAATGTGTGCCAGTAATCTAGTATTTACAACATAAAGCTGAACAAAACAAAAAATGTTCTCTGTTATCATGAGCTTTCTATTTTAGCAACAGCCTATGGGAAATAAACAAAAGAAACAAGTAAGCCAGTCTGCTAGAATTTGATAACTGCCTTATAAAAACAAAAAGAAGAATGAAAAAAGAGGGATCAGGAATGGAGCAAAAGTGGAATGAGCAGGGTACTCGAATGAGTGGACAGTGAGGCATTGTTGAAAGGGAACGTTTGAATGAAGACTTGAAGGAGATAAAGGAATTGGACAAGCAATTATCTGGAGAAAGAGTAAAGGAATACCCCAAGGGAGCTCACAATATACTTTGACTTTTTATGTTCTCAGGCAGGCCCAATGCATTACTTCAACACTGGAGTTGAATAACCACTAGTGAATACAGTAGCAGGAGGTATTTTGGAATGTGTCGAGACAGTAAATTGGTCTTTTTTCTCCTGAATCTGGTTCTCTTCCTGTGCAAGAATTTAAAGGCATGGGGTTCCGTGAATAATAAGGATGATGATAATACACCAATGATCAGAAGTTAACATTTGTTGGCATGAATTTATTGTACGTGTTGAAGCTTTGAATTCAGACTGTGTGTCTGATTACTGTTTATTCTCAGTTTCAGCTGACTTTCTGCTTTAGACAGTGTAATCATGATTTTTAGAATTTCTGTAACTTTAATCACTGGATAAGACTGGAGTCTTGCCTGTCCAAGCTTAAAGTTACAGATTACAGTCAGGGCTGTTAAAATGAACAATGAACTACTTCATCAAAAAATACAATGTAAAAATCTGAGTGGTTTCAGAAAGCCAAGGTCTTTTTTATGCCCTTGAAGATACCCCTTCTGCTGTAAAGCTACAGAGCTTCAGACGTTGGACTTGAGATAGGATTCCACTCTGAGTTGCCATTTTTGTACATTTTGTGCTATCAAAATTAGCTTTATTTTATTTATAACTTTATTTATAACTTACTGAACTCTTTTCAAATACAGTGACTAATTCTTAACCTGCTACAATTATTTAACACAGGATTTAGAGGACAAAGATGATTTTAAAAAGGAGGAAAAAATCAGAATATAGTGACTAAAACCATAGACTTATACTTGCTATTTTTTTTTTTTAATGAAGTGACAGCAGCTCGCTGGTTATAATGCAAAATGTATAATAAATTAGGGTTCTTATCAGAATGTTCAATTCTTGGACTCATGGGTCTGTTTTGTGAGCTGACTTTTCTCCTCAGATTTATTCTGTAATGCTCATTTATCTTATTCATCCTATGAAAATGTTTTCCTGAATATCAGATCAACTTTTGGGGTGTCACCTTCCTAAGTTAGAATGGGACACACAACAAAAATCACTGGTCTTCTTAGAGACCTTGAGCTTTTGTTTTAATTCTCCATATGTAAAATTAGAAAAAAATTAGCACACTCCCTGAAGAATATGAATGCCATGGGAATTAATGAAATAACAAAACACATAGCATTTTGAAATTCTCAGAAGAAAAGTATGGAATAAGTCCAGACATTTTTTTCCTGTTTACTGCTTTAAGCAAATGTCTATTCAGCATCGATCTTCAATGTTCTCTTTCTCAGCAATTGGACAACGTTGCTGGAATTTCCTTCAGAACTCTTCAGTTAACCCGGTTGATCTTTTCCTTCTTTTATACACAAATCTGGCACCGACCAGTTATAACTACTCTGCTTTAATCTCTTCCTACTGCTGCCAATTCTCCTCCTTAAACCTAAGTTTTATTCTCTGGAAGAATTTCTAGGACAGCGCACCCTGGTGGATTGGTGGTTAGATCAGTTGCTTCCAGGAGACATAAGTCCCAAAAACCTGGATTGGCATCCCAGGTCAGGGGAAGTAGCCCATGTGGGCAACTAAATAAAACAGATAAATGCTTCTTTCTCTTCTCATTTTTTGCCTGCCTTTTTGCTCACCCTCATTCCTGCCTGCACCTTAAAAAAAAAAAATTCCAGGGCCCAAACCTATAACATCTGCCTTAGGCTGTGAATTTCCTCATTTTATGAGTGAGATTGTTTCCTTACAAGATCGTTTTTGTTATCCAGAGTTGCTGATGTATGTGAGGTGAAAACCTTCATGTACAATGTAAATATAAAGCTTTGTTTTGTGTTTTTTTCTGAATCAAAGGATTACCTGAAGTCTTCCTCATCTTTCTCAAATCACTTGATAAAGTTGAGGATTCTTGCAAGTATCTCTTTCAGGAATATTTTCTTATCTGATAATGCTCTTAGACAAATGGTTTTCTGTAATAACAGCAAGAATACCCTTTTTAAAAACCCTCAGCTCAACTCTCAAAGATTTGAAACTAAATATCTTGAAAAGATATTGACGAATTATGTTATTATTCAACAGAGAGGCTCTAAGTCTTAGCTTCCACTTCTAATGGATGTTGATCCTCCTTAATATCAACTTTGAAACTGGGAGTCATAGTTTTCCTACTTAGATGGTTTCTAAACCTTTGTCAAGTGAAAGTAACATTCTTTTAGTTGTTTATTATTCTCTTGATTGATTGCCTCCATCTTGTAATGCTTTCTATGTTTAGACTCCATCTAGAAGAAACCTAAAAATAGTCTGAGTGTGTTTTATTTTTTCCATACATATTTTTTAATAAAGTAAAATACATAAATAATTTTTTAAGAGGAAGGCAGGCAGGCAAGAAAGAAGGCAGAAAAGCAGCAGGCACGAAGGAAGAAACGTTTCATTTAGTTAGGATTTTGTTTTAGTGGTCCTGTCTGCCTCCCCATCCTGGGCCTCAAACCTGAGTCCTTGGGTTATATGTGGACTGCACTCAGGCACATGTTTAATACCTGGGTCATCAGGGAATGCCACAATATTTTTTTTTTTTTAAAGGAAAGTTGCAGGCAGGGATGAAGGTGAGTACGCAAGCAGCCAAGAAGAGAGGGGAGAAAGAAGCACTTTATTTTTATTTAGTTGTCCACGCTAGAACCCCCACCCACTCCCACGCCCACCCCTCCAGGACATGAACCCAGGGGTAACTGGCTTGTGCCTTCAGAGGTGATTGACCCAACTCGTACTCCACCACGGCGCAACCAAAACATATTTTTAAAAAGTATTCTCTCAAAACGATAGTTTGAAAACTTAAATTTCTCCTCTGATACCCTCCATCCCCTAACCATCCATATCCTTGCCTAAGAATTTAATTTGTACATCTTCAGAGATGATTCAAATACATATATTCATATAAAAATGTATTCATGTATGCATTATTTCATACCTTAGTTTTCTCTTAATGTAGCCTAAGGATCATTTCACAGCAGAACATATAGGGCTGCCTGTCTGTAACTCTTACATGGATTTGGTTAGAGAAGTCTTCACAGAGGCAGACCACTTTATACTCCCACCTTCAGTGGGTTCTTTACACCCTCCTCCACAGTGTGCAAAACAGAACATTTGCTCTTTGCCAATTTGAGGGTGGCAGCTAGTCTTCTAGGCTTTTAAACTGTATTTTTGTAATATTGAACATCTTTTCAGATGTTTGAATCACTTACATTTCTATGAACTGTTCTTTCCTTTCTGCCCACTTTTCATATTGATTTGTAGGAGGTCTCTGTATATTTAATGAGTCATCTCTAGATCTTAAATATGAGGTGCACACATTTTTACTGACGTGTCTAGATTTTTTTCCTCTTTAATTTCTATGTAGTTCAATCTTCCCTTTTATGGCTTCCTGGTCATGGAAGAAGAAAAATCTCCAATTATTGACAATGACTTTCCATAAGTTTCTTCTAGACACCTAACAAGGCCCAACCCTACCTCATTCTATTTTATCTCACTGACATTTCTGTCTACTTGCACATGGGGACTCCAGTGAAGTATCTGATAAGAATAATCTACCTCACAAATATTTGTTTCCAGAAATTTCCTGGCAAACCTTCTTGGCTGACTTTTCTATGCTGAACACAAACTAAACTTCTACGTGTAAGCAGCACCCAGATTAAGGAAAGTACACCGCGGGAAGCCAGAAACTCGTTTGTGCTTCCTTTCAGTCATTAGCCTGACATCATTAGTTAGGTTTACCTTTTTTTTTTTTTTTCTAATTTTGTATAAATGTAATCTTCTGGTGTGTCCTCTTTTGACCTCATTGATTTCCACATTATATTTGTAACTTCGACCATGTTGTATATAATTTTAATTTATTCCTTTGAGCTTTTAAAATGGGGATTCTGTTAGAGTCACAAACTCGGCTATGTGAGAATTACAAATTAACACAGCAAGAATTGATTTATTAGTAACATTGAATCTTTCAGGCTCATAAGTTTATATGCCTTTCCGTTTTGTTTAGATCGTTTTGGTTTCTTTTGGTAGCATTTTAAGTTTTTGCTTCATGCGATTATCTTCTCAAATATATTGAGCAGTGTCTGTAGACATCAGTTCATAGCTTAGATAACAGCCTTCCTAAACGTCCCTACTTTCGTGACGGTAAATTTCCCGTCCTTGAGGTGGTGAGTCACGTTGTGTTCTTGGAATAACCTCCTTTAGATTTGTGTGTGTTGTATGTTAAGCTTTAACTTGGATTTTTACATCAATGCTCATAGGTGCAGCTGGGGGATAGCTGTAGATTTTTATTTGATTTCTGCTGCTGCTGCTTCCTTCTTCCTTCTTTCTACTTCCTACTTCCTGATGGCAGGTCCATCAGCTGGTGAAGATGCTCCTTCATGCTGAGTCTTTCAGGACCCTGGTGTTCTCTGAGACCATTCAGTTCTTTCTTGCTAAATGGAGCCAGGAACACTCAACACTTACAAACACCCTTACCCCCAAGTTCTTCCTCTAGAGTCCCTGGCTCAGTAATTATGACTAGGTCATTCAAACACCTGAAGATGACAGCCTTACCAAATACTTTATTACTGTATAGGTGGGTTACCATCTTTCCAGTCTGTGATGTGTTTCCTAGCTCCCCACTTGCTAAATAACTGCTAAGCCAATGCCAGGTATTTTAGGTTTTATTGTATTTATACACTGCCTTTCAGTGTAACGATTTCTCTGTTGGTTAGGGTAGATTATGTTATGGCAACAAATAATATAAAGAAGAAATATAGTTTATGTTTTTTTTCTTTTAAGCAAGGAAACAATAACTTTTCATCAAAAAATCAATGACCTGTACATATTTTGGGTAGGATAATACTTATGGATTGTACATTTTCCTTTGAACACCATTTTTTGTGTGGCTCATTGGTTCTGATATACCATGTTTTCATTATGTTCTAGATACTCTATTACTTTGATCTTTACCTTTATCTGAATCAACAGGTTTTTAGGAAATACATATTTTAAAAATTCTAGAGAATAGGAACTGTTATTTTCTCATTGGCTTATTAACCTTTCATTAAATTATGATCAGAAATTATTTGTATTATCTCACCTTGCAAAGTAATTGGTATTTGCTTTTATGAGTTTGTGACCAGATTTTGTAAATCTGAATGCTTGAAATCATGCCAACTCTCTTTAAATGAGGAACATAGTTAATATATGTCAGTTACACTATTTGCTATTTATTTATTTATTTATAAAGCAGAAGCCATGAATAATGGTAGGCGGGAGGAAGGAAGAGTGGAGGAGAAAGAAGCATTTATGTATTTGTTCATTTTGGGTGTTCCTCACCATCCCCAGGCCTGCGTCTCAAACCTAGGTCCTTGGCCTTTACATGGGCTACACCCCACTGCTGTCTTAGCACATGAGCCACCAGGTCACGCCTATTTACTAATACTTAATGACATGTTATTAATTATTTTAACTGCAAGGAGCAGAGAGAGAACTAAACCCATGGTTTACTTTTTCTCTTTAATTATTCCAAAGGTTTCAACCCAAAAATGTTGATGCTATTTTTTTCTTCTTTATTTTTGAAAGTTTTTAGCTGAAGTAACATTGGTGGATAACAGGTTCAAAGCATCTTAAATCAACATCTGTCTATACTATGCTATATTTTGTTGCTACCCGAAAGTCTACTTTCCTTTCTTTAACAGACAATTCACCCCTTTTACCCAATTTATCTACTCCTCATTTTCTTTTTCCTTCTGGTAACCACCAGTCTGTCCTTAAAATCTAAGAGTCTGTTTTGTTTCTTCATTAGTTTGTTTCTTTATCTTCCACATTGAAATCACATGGTGTTTGTCATTTTCCATCTGAATTATTTCACTAATATAACACGTCTGAATCCACCCATGTTGTTGTAAATGACAGGATTTTATTTCTCTCTTTTTTTTATAGTTGAATAGGGCTCAATTGCATGTATATGCCTCCTCTTCTTTATCCAGTGGTTTGCTGATGGGCACTTAGCCTGTTGACAGATGTTTGCTATTATGAAAAATGTTTTGATGAACATGATAGTGTAGATATCTCTTCAAATTAGCTAAATTTCCTCCTGAGTTGGTTCAAAAGAACCCAGTCTTCCCTCATCACTCAAGAGGAACCAATCCTCCATCATATAGATGTGTAGATCTCTCCAGTATCCTGGGAGAATGAACAAATGAATCCTTGCTTATTGCTGATTCACAAGCTATGGATTTAAGAGGAGAAATGGAAGAAGCATCTTATGCCACCACCACATGCTGATATCACTTGTTTCTCATCATTTTCTTTTGAGGGCAGATATTTATAACTTCAAAATTTGCATTGTCATTTTAAAGCAAAGCTACATTTCTCCCATTTAGCAATTTTAGTGGAATTCAGATGGTAAAATTTGTCTGATAGTAAATTTTTTTTTTTTTTTTTAAAGAAAGGTGAAAGCCAGGAATGAAGGTGAGTAGACAGGCAGCCAGAAAGAGAAAAGTGGAAGAAACACTTTATTTTTATTTAGTTGCTCACATTGGTCATTCCCTCTGGCTCGATGTTAAACCCAGGACCCTGTGATGTATGTGGGCCTGGGCCCAGGGTGCACCCTGACAGTGAGATTTTTAACCTTCCTTAAACCCCTGTTGCTTTTTTCCTTTTCCCTGTTGTGTTCTTCTCTATCTTATTATTTTCAACTTTTCTGAAATACTCTTACATGGGTGTATCTCCTAGAAATAATAAATGCTTGAGTTTTGCTTTACATGCATTTGGAGTCTTTTTTTCTTTAATAGATAAGTTAAAGCCTTTTTTAATATTTATAAATATTGATAACATATTTGGCTTCAGTTTTGCATGATATTTTTCTGTTTCACTATTATTTCTTCCACCTTAAAAAAAAAAATCTTTTTATTTGTGTAGAGAAAGTAAACAGGCAGAAATGAAGGCAAGCAGGTAGGCAGGCAGGAAGACACTTTCATCCACTTAGTTGCTCATGCTGGATGTTCTGCCTCCTGCCTGCCCTGCCTGCTAATGGATCATGAAATCTCAGACGTCAATGGCTGAGCCCACAGGGTGTGCCTCTTCTACTTGTTGACATTCTTTTACTATTTGATCTGAATTTTCTTTTGTGTATCTTTTGATAATTTAGAAGAATTGTGTTTTTGGTTTGGAAATTACCTTTTTAACTTTCTTATTTTAATTTAAACTTTTCTTTATACATTACATTCTTTATACATTACATTCTTTATACATACATTCTTTATACATTCTTTATGCAACTTTAAAAATTGATTTTCTTGAAGGAAAGGTGCAGGCAGAAATGAAGGCAAGTAGTCAGGCAGGAAGACAGAGGTGAAAGAAGCACTTGATTTCATTTAGGTGCTCACATTGGTTGTCCCCCCACCATCTTCCCCACCCTCCCAGGCCTCCTCCCGGTCTTGAACCTGGGACCATGGGATGTATGTGTGGCTGCTCCCAGGGTCTACTAGACCGCTAGGCCAGCAGCACACGCGTTAGACATTGTCTTTTGATGCCTTGCTGTGAAAGACATTGAAAACAGGGTTGTGTTTTGTTTTGTTTTGCAATTATTTTCAATAATTGCCTGATAAGATGACCTTTAGGATTCACTATTATATTTTTGATTATATTTGACAGCTATATTTGATGTATTAGAACTAAATATCTTTAACTTCCTTTTTTATTTTTTATTTGTTTGCTAATTGTAGTTACTGCATCATTTCTCCCTTTAGAGACTTGATACTATTTACATTCTGTGCTTTGAACATAAGTCATAGATTTGTTTGGGTCTTAGCCACACTAATGGATCAATGCTCACTGCACTCTTGTCATGATAGTTCCTCATTTCATTTCTTGGTTAACTAGAGTTCATCATTCAGTAACATTTTTCAAGAAAAGTCATTGAAATGATGTTTTCTTAATTCTTATATGTTGTTTTGCTTTTCTGTGTGAATGACTCTAGTTAACAATGGGTATGAACCTGACCTTTACCCCTTAGCACACCGACAATTAACTCTTCTCTTTTATTTTCATTTGTAAAATAGGGATAATTAAAGCTCCTAGATCTTGGTTGTTTTGTGAGCTAAAGGAGTTCATAGATGTGAAATCTTTGCCATGATGTCTGTCTCAAGGAGATTATTCAATGAAAGGCATTATTGTTATAAATTCTCAGACCCACCAGCACAGTATCAAAAAATTACATTGTTCCTTTGAGGAGGAGTTTGTGACCACATCTCTATCAACTTCTCACATTATATTATTCTGGAGAAAATTCTTAGGCCAATTTAATATTTTCCCATTACAAGTGACTTTTTTATTCCCCCTGCATTATTCAAAGACTCCTCATCTTTAGAGGCTGATAACTTTACTAGAATCCCTTTTTTAAAAATTACTACTTTAAGAAATAAAAATCGTAATGAAAAATGCACAAAACATAACACACAACTTTATGAATTATTGTAAAACAAACACCCTGAAAATCATGACCCTGATAAAGAAAATTTTCATATCCCAGAAACCCTCTAGTTGTCTTTCATAACTGTAACTTTCTCAGTCCAGATTGCTTGTTTCAGAATTGCTAAGTTACCCAGGAACTAATCAAGCCTAAGAATCTAAACTAATTCTAGATAGAAGCTGATACTGCCTATAGACAAAAATCATTCCTGGGACCCTCTCCTTTCTCCAGAAGAAACTTGACCGGCGGGGAATGTTAGACAAAACTGGCTTAGTTCTGTGAAGAAACCATTGAGTGTTCTGATTTGAATAAGCAGGCCCCTCTTGCCCCATCTGCCACAGAGAAACCACAAGACAGAAACCTTCCTGAGTCCTTCCTAAGACTCCTGTAGCATGAAGATTTTTCGTCACCCTGGACTTGCCTCTCTTGATCTCCAGATAGCATTCAGAGTCAAAAGGCCTCAACACAAACCTCTTTTGCAACTTTTGTAACGTAGGTGCGAATCAGACCAGTGACTAGAGGGCCTTTGTTCTAAAAAACTCACCTAGGACTGTAAAGGTGGGCAGTCTACACAGAGTGATCTATCTGACTGCTGCAGGTTTTGAATCCTCAGGTTAATTAACTAATAAACTCTTTATCACATTTCTAGGATCTTTTTACTCCAATTATCATGCCTATGTGAGACATCCACATCCTATTCAAGACTTCTATTTCCTTGTTGATCTTCTGCCTAATGTTCTATTCATGATCCAAAGTGGGTTATTGAAATCTCCAGCTATTATTATTGACTTGTCTATTTCTCTTTTTAATTCTGTAAGTTTTTGTTATGGGGCTCTGCTGTTAGGTGCCTATATGTTTATGATTATTATATCTTTATAATAAATAAATTATATTATAAAACGTTCAACTTCTTTTAGTGATAATTTTAGTCTTAAAGTTTATTTTATCTGAATTAGTATAGTTACTTAAACCCTCTTGCTTGCATGTTGTATCCATTTCAATGCTTAGTCTCCACCTACCAGTATCTTTGAATCTGTAGTTAGGTTTTATAGCAATGTATTAGTTGATCATGTATTTCAATCTATTACATCAATCTTTGCCTTTTGATTTCAGTGCTTAATCTGTTTGCCCTTAGTGTAATTAGTGAGATGGCAGGATTTGCCTCTACTATTTTGATATTTATTTTTCTATGCTCTATGTCTTTTTATGTCTCTATTTCTCCATTATTAGCTTCTTAATTGCTAAATGAATATTTTCTATTACATCATTTTAATTGATTTATTGTATTTACTGTATTTACTGTGGTTTTCCTAGAGATTACAATCAGTATCTTAAAGCAATCTAATTCAGATGAAAATTAACTTAATGTCAATGATAGCCAAAAACTTGGCTCCAGTATAATCATTTCCTCCTCTTGCTTTATGATTTCCTTTTCATACAAATTATGTCCTTCAATGCAGTTCTGTAATTCTTGCTTTATGTGGCTGTATTTTAAAACAGATCATGAGAATAAATGTATTATAAGCAAAAACATTTTTATGTCACTTTTTTATATTTACCTATGTAGTTACTGTTACTGATACTCTGGATTTCTCTGTATAGATTCATTATTGGTCAGTTCTTTCATGACAGCTGAAAAGACACTCTTTTATATCACTGTAGGCCAGGTCCATGAGTGTGGGAAGGAAAGGGGAAAAAACAGACCTGTCAAAGTGCCACAGATCCCACCATCCTGCCTAAGTTCAATATTCACAACTGTTTCACAAAGCCATCTTTCTCTTGGTTTGTTCATTTTCAGTTTCTGAAATGATTGATTATAGTTACTTTGCCTGTATTTTCATTGTTTTTGTGACAGAACAAGTTGGCCAAGGCCCTGGTTCTGTGATTGCAAGTGTCACTCACCCCAGCATCTATCCTCATGTCAATTTTGGGAGGTCATTTTGGCTTGGGGATACGATGTACCCTTTTAGTTTAGGTAAAGTCCTTTCTTTCTTCATGAAGTGTTCTTTAATTGTAATTTAGAATATTCCTTTTATTTCTATTCTGTTCTCCAGGCACAGTAATTTGTAGAGAAAATTAAGAAAAAGTAAAGTGTGAATAATAAGTTACTCACAACTCACACACACACACACACACACACACACACACACACACACCACATACTGACCCTCACAAGACATGAACAAACTAATCAGGTGAAAGGCGAATTTTCATTTGAGGCGAAAGCTTTCTGGAGGATTAAATTCGCCCTTTGTTTACAGTCTTGCTTGTTTTGAAATAAATTACCATCTGTGTATTTGAAGTGGTATTGCAGTGCCACCTAGTGCTAAAAATGAGTAAAAGCTTTTCTTCCTCCCCTCCTTTCCTTCTATCCCTGCTTCCCCCAGCCCCTCCCCTTCTTCCTAATAGTTGTTAATTTGGCTGTTTGATTTATAATATATGGCTAAAAGAAACAACAAATAAAATAATGTTATGTATGTTAATGTAGACTCTGAGGTTGGCCCAGACATCTTAGGGAAAATCTCAAATTATTTTGGCATAAAGATTTCTTGTTCTGTTTATTAGAAGTTCCTTCTAAACATGGTCTAAATTCTTACTTTCGTACTTGTTTGTGCCTACTGATTGAGGATTTGCCTACCTTTTCTCTGCTCCTTCCAAATTCTTCATGCTCTGCTCTGTGAAATCTCTGCATCCTTACAGAGAAGTGTTACCACTAACCCCTACCCAGCAGAATACTGCTTCCTCTACCCACGCTCCTCTGTGCTGTGTCACAAGTTCTTGTCCTGACGTATCTCGTCTACTCTATAATTCTGCCTCCACTAGACACGTACAAATTTACATTGCTGAACCCTTAAATGAAAGGTCGAAGGAAGCATAGCTTTCAAATTAATAAAGAATATTTGAATAATAAAAGATAATTCATTCAAAAGAAGCCAAAAAAAATAGAAGCAGGACTAATTGCAAATCATTATTAATATGATATGATTAAATACAAATACATTAGTAATTGCATTAAATGTAAGTGGATTCAGTGTTTCAATTATAAGGCAAAGGTTAACAGGTTAAGTAAAAATCAAATCTAACTATATGCCGCTTAAAAAAGACAAATCTAGAACACAAGGACACAGGAAAGTTGAAAATAAAATGATGCAAAAAGATATGCCATATAAACACTAACCAAATGAAATCATCTGTGACTATATTAATAGCAGAAAAAATTGAATTTAAAGCAAAAATGACTGCAAGCACTCTACGTGATTATGAAAGATGTGTTTCTTCAGGAAAATGCATTTTAAGTGCATATAGTTAATAACAAAGTATGTAATGTGTACATGCTTTTATAGATATATATTTTGTAGTAGTTATTTCTCATTTAATTCCAGAGAACATACTCTGAATGATTTCAACTATTAAATTTATTAAGATTTAAGACATGATGAAGAATATTTGCAAAGTATTTCATTTGTAATGTGCGTGTACATGTTTGTATCTGACAAAACTTAAAAAGTAGTGGATACATCTCTGTCAGTAACTAAACAGAAAAGTAAATAAAAAATAAGTGAGGATATAGAATATTTGTATTAATGATTATCGTGCTTACTCAATGTACATTTATAGAACACTGCAAAAAGTGCAGATAAACTTTTCTTTTTAAAGCACATACAAACATTTACAAAATTGACCGTATTTTTGTGATGAGTCATCTCAAAAAAGTGACTGAAATCATTCATAGTATGTCCTCTGAAATTAAGTGAGAAATCATAGATTTGTATAAAATGTATTTGTATAAAATTTTTTGTCAAAAATATTTGGAAGCAATGTATTTCTAAATAAATAACCCATGGGATAAAGGAATCCCAATAAAAATTAGAAAATATTTTAAATTGAAATTTGTAATGTTATCACTGTCATGCTTGGAAGAAAATTTATCAATTTAACTGCATATATTAGGGGCTGAGGAGGCAGGAAACAGGTGAGTCAGGCATCAATCTTCAGACATTAGAAAAATAAGAGAAAGGTCATACCCTGGTGGAGTGGCAGTTAGGTCAGTCGTCTCTGAAGCAGCTCAGCCCACAATTATTTGTCTCTGGGTTTGGGTTGCAGGTCTGGAGGCAGTCAACCAGTATGAACAACTAAATAAAAATTAAATAAAATGCTTCTTCATCTTCTGTTTTCCTGGCTGCCAGCTTGTATTCATTCCTGCCTGCACCTTTCCTTAAAAAAAAAAAAAAAAAAAAAAGTGAAAAAGGACAAATAAATCTCAAATACCATAGTAGCAAGGAAACAAAGATAAGGACATAAATGAACAAAATAGGAAACAAAAATCTGCTAGAGATCAACAAAGTAAAACATTTGTTCATTGAAAAGCCGAATAAAATTAATAAATCACTGATAAGTGAACATGACTGAAATGACATAAATAAGTGATTTTAGGGATGAAAAGGCACACATCACTGTGTATCTTACAGGCGCTGAAAATAAATCACAAGAGGATATTACGAACAATTTCATGCCAATAAAGTAGAAAATTTAGATAAGAGGAACAAACTCTTAAAAAATATAATTTACCCAAAAGCAAACAGAAATGAAACATTGAAATAGACCTAAAACTGTTTAGGCGAGTGCATGCAAAATCCAACTTGGTGCTTCATCTGGATGGTTCCTTCTCTAAGTTTGCTGTGAAGCTGTAGTACAGAAAACTCACTTTTATTTTCTCTGGTTTTTCGACAGTTTTCGCTGGATGCCAGGCCTTTCTCTTCCTTTGTATCTTCATTTGTTTCAATGAAGCCTACTTTCCAGCAGCTGGGGGCAGAGATACAGGAGGGTGGCAGATGGTGGCGGTGCCCCACGACTCCCAGACTAGGGCCGCCCGCGAACATTTATTTTTGAATGTTCAGTCAGCCTTGAACTCCTGGGATGAATTCTGGGCAATCGTTGTATATGATGCTGTTGGATTCAGATAACCGATATTTTGTTGAGGATTTTGCTTTTGTTATAGGGGGATCATGAATGGTTTATTATTTTCTTTTCTTGTTATAATTTTCTTTGCGTTAGGTTTTGGGAAAAAACTTGACTCAGGGAATGAGTTGACAAGTATTCTTTCTTCTCTGTTTTAGGAAAATGTATATCATAATTACAATCTCTGTTAATAATCAAAACCCTTTTCTATATTCCAATTGCTTTTTAAAAATATTGGTCTTCTATTTTATTTTTAATTCGGGCAACATTCCCTCAAATCTCATGGAGAATATCATAGTTTTTAAGGACTTCTCATGTTTTCCTTGTGGGTTCTACTTTTATAATTTATGTTTTATTATAGTAACTATTCAACACATTAAAGTAATTTCCTATGTATGGGTTCCCCATTACTTAGTTATGTTTCAACACACCGTGTCTGCCACTAAATCACCAAGTGTTCTTCTTGTGGCTTATATTTTAGCTGGAGCCATTTACCTAGAGCTTTTGAACTTAAAAACAATTTTTTAAGAGGAAGAAAGCCACTTAGGGATGAAGGCAGGCAGGCAGGAAGGAAGGAAAAGAGGAAGATGAAGCATTTTATTTATAAAGCTGTTCATTTCAGTTGTTTCACCTGGTCCTGAGCCTTGAACCTTGGTCCTTGGGCTGTATGTGGACTGTTGCCTAGGCACAGGCTTAACACCTGAGCCACCAAGGTGCTCCAGATTTTGAACATTTAATTGTTTTAACAGTTTTTAATCTTTTGCTCATATTTATAAATGAGATTCTCTAGATTAATGAGGATTAGTGGCCTGCATTATCTCTGTGAAATTTCAGCAGAAGTATCTCGAGCAGATACAACTTCTTCTACTTGCTGGTATGCAGAACACTCTGGGAATCCAAAGAATATTTCATTCAGAGCAGTTAGTAAGCAAGAGAGGCCCTGCTGCCATGCCTATGGGCCAGAGGCAGATTGCAGATGAAGGCAAGGGTCTCAAGCAACAAGAATCCTTGAGCAGAAAAACTGTCTCTCCACCGTGCTCAGTGGGTTGGCCAGGCAGAGGTTAAGGCTGGCATGGACACTTTTCTCAGCCATCCCTTGTTCCAGGACTCTAGATTACATCTCTTTGTTCTATTCGTCTGCTCTTTGGCAAGGCCATGTCTTCATCCTTGGCTAGAACAATCTTAAGAATGTCAATGTCCGTTTAGAGCTGTAATTGTCAGGGATGAGTAGTCAAAGAGGACTTGGAAAGTCAAGCACTTTAGGAATTTTACGGCTCTGCAAAGTCACCTTACTCCACACAACCCCACTGTTTATGCATGGTGACAAACTTAGCTGAGTCACTACCCTCTCTCCAGTCATAGTGCCCACATTCTAGGCTGCTTAGACAGACGCTTTACATAGCCAGCAATTTCCACCAAATGCAGCCTGGAATGCCTCTGGCCATGAAGAGATGCTTTTTCAGTTCCTACATTATTTCACTATTTCATCCCTCATTTCTGATTCCACAATACTTTAATTTTTATGTTGTTTCTTTTTGTCTTAGCCAGTTGGATCATGGCTCACACTGGGTGCCAATAAATAACAAGCAGGCATTCTACATGAAAAATTATAAAATGATATTGAAAGCTCTTAATAAATGAAGAGAAATGTCTTGTCCATCAGTGGAAAGACTCAATATCATAAAGTGGTCAGTTCTTTCAAAATTGTTTTGTAGACTCAGTTATAATCTAAATAAAAACCTCCCCAGTGTGTGCATGCGTGTGTGTGTGTGTGAGTGTAGATATGCTGACATTCTTCAACTTTATAAGGGAATAGCATCATAAAAGGCAGAAAGGCATGAGACAATATGAGACATGGAAAGAAATTTGAGTTTTTGGAGATGAGGTTGGAAGAATTAGACTCGGAGGGCATGTAACTGAATGGGATGAAAATACTTTTAAGAAGGAGTAATCAAGTTGTGCGTACATTTTATATAAATCACATTGGCTTCCCCTGCTCTCATTGGTATTAAAAGTAACTACATTTCCCACACTTCCTCGTAGCATGGCTTCCATGTTGAATGACAGTTGGGGCAGGTAGGAGACCAGAAGTTTGGAGAAGAAAAGGAGTCAGGGTATTCATGTGTTTCCCCACCCACACTTTTTTTGAAATCTCCTGTGGCAACAGCATACTCTCCAGTTCAGACTAATCCCCTCTATCTCTGTTTTCTATTGCTAATCCTTGATTTCTCAGTTCTGACAATGTGACTTTCTCTTACTGTTCGTCCAGCCCTAAGAGCTCTGTTTCTACTTCTGCTTTTGCTAACATCTGGGTTGTCTTTTATCCCTTCTTTACTTTCTCAGCACTTCCATTTCCCATGTAAAAATACCTCTCTTTGAAAGTCACAGTCGCTCCTTTTTACTGAATGGACCTTATCTGATATAGGTGTTTAAACTGGAGATATGAAAAGGCATTAGGAAGTCACTGTGATAACGTAAGTGAGAAATCCTAAGGACTCGACCTGAAGCTGTGGTAGTAGGTATGAAGCAAAGTGTATCTGGTTAATAATCATTTGAAGATAAAATTGATGGGACATAGTGATTGACTGGATATGGTGTTAAGAGGAGGATGAGAGAGCAGAGGAATCTAGGTTAGCTTCCAGGTTCAAAATGATTGGGGTGAATTGTAGTTTTATTAACTGAGATCCAAAATAAAGTATAATAGGAGGTGACAATAAGGGAAAAATTGAAGAAATCATGGCTGTATGTTTGAACATGTTGAGGGCCTGGAGGTGGAGGGTGCACAAGTGGATATAAACCTAAATTTCAGAAAGAGATGAAGCTATTGACAGAGATTTTACAGTTATCAACAGATGCATGATAGTTAGATCCAGGAAATAAATTAAGATTGTCCCAGGAAAAGCAGAGCAGAGGAGAAAAAACAAACTTAATTTCTTCCCTATTAAAAGTCAACCAGGTGTGCCCTAGTAGAGCAGTGGTTAGGTCTGTTGCCTTCAACCAAGCACAGTCCACATACTTGCCAAGGACCCAGGTTAATATCCTGAGGTCACTGGGGAACAGCCAAGGTGAACAACTAAATAGAATGCATAAAAATGCTTTTTTTAAAAAGCCAACTAGTCAAAAGGAATATTTGTTGATCCTGTATCTGCACTCAGATCAGGACTACTTTAGTCGTCACGAAGAAGTAGCATAGCTAGGCTGCCTCTACTTCTTCACAGCATGCTCACTTTTTTGAGGAATAATGTACTTAGCTGCCCGCTCACTTTGTTTTCTTCAACCCTGAAGCAGCCCTGGTGTAGGTTACTCCTAATAGCCAATTTCAGTCTTGGTATTTGGCCTCTTGCATGGCACCTGACACTATTAACCATTTCCTCTTGAATTGCTCCTTCTCTGTAGTTAGTTGAGATAACAGACTCACCTTAGTCTCCTACTTTTTTTCCTTTTCTTCTGTCTGCATCTTTAATTCTTGTGATCTGCAGTCTTCAGTTTTACGTTCTTTTCCAGGAGACTGTCGTTCCCTTTCATGAGACTATATATTGATTACTTCCAAGTATATCTATTCAATATACAACAATATACATACCTATATGCATATATCTATTCAGACACTTTTCCTAACTAAGCTCCAGATCACACTTTCCCTATCCTAACCCTCCACCCCACCCCCAAATCACCAGGCAACTCAAATTCAGCATAGTAACTTTTTCTCTAAATCACCTGTAATCTGCACCTTGGTTAATTATACAGTATAGTCACTCCAACCAAAAATATTACTTTACCCTGACAATGCATTGGTTTCTAAGTCATAAGATATGTTTAATTTCTCAACATCATTTCATTCCTGTTGAGTCATTTATTCAACAGTTCCCCCTGCTCTATTTTTCATGTGACATCCATGCTTAAAGTCTTTAAATGCCTGTGTATTCCTTGCAATAAGGCCTAAAGAATGTTGTATGACCCACAGAACGACCTCTACTCCTCTCTCTCATGAAGTTTTCCACTATTCCATTATTTCTACACCAGTCCTACTCTCTAGGCCTATTCACCTAGATGGATATTTACCCCAAATTGCCATATTTTTCTTTCCTCATTATATTCACATTTATCTGTGTAGAGGCTAATATTTAGTCTTAAGACTGAGGTCTCTGAGTTTCATTAACAGCACCCTTCCTTCATAGACTTGAATATGTCAAAAAACACATAGGAGTGCCTCAAATCATATCCATATCTGTGTATATTGGTTCAAACGCTCAGGAGATACCAGGGTGAAATTTGAAACTAGCTTTCAGACGTGGAGGATGAGGAGAAACTGAGGAAAGAGGCAGACTATTATATGTTAGTAGGTGGTGGTTTTAATAAGCAGAGAACTTACACACAGCCATGTTTTTGGTGGCCCCAGGAGAAGTAGATCTCTGCATCTCTTTGTTATAATCTTAAGAGTTTATACAGAGGCATTAATGGGGTTCAATCATGTATATAATCCGGATGGTCTCAATAACACATCTCATGGCTACATCCTTGAAGCAGCTTCTAGTTTGGGAATGGTGGGCGGAATATACATTCCAAGGATGAGAGGGAGATAAGGAACCTCTGACATAGTTTGAGTATCAGCTGGTGGTCATGTCCTCTCCATGACCTTCTCAACAATATACATACCTACATGCATATACATATATATATTCTTATTATAACACACAGCAAATTTTATTACAAGTATTTGCTGATTCGTCTATCTTCTCTTGTAGTCTGTGAGCTCCTTTATTGTTCGGACTATATTTTATTTATATTTGTTTTCTCAGTCTTTATCAAAATTCCTGGCACACAGAGGGTGCTCAATTAATATTTGAAGAATCAGGCACGAATGAACAAGAGCACTTCCTCAGTGCAGGATGGGCCTCTTGCATGACCATTCCTGCTGGACCCATATGCACTTGAAGGGACCTTTAGTGTGGGTCTTTCCTCCAGAGTTGATTGATTGACAGACTGATTCATTAAACATTTATATAGCACTTGGTAGTTTTCAGGCATTGAGGTCATATAAAAACAAGCATCCTCTGTGTCTTTGAAATATTTATTTTTCCAATACACAAAGAGGCATTATTACATTTTGGTTAGTCATTCTGCAGACGAATGCAAAGTAGAGTAAAGGATGGTTAAGGCTGAAGTCATGCACACCAGTATGAGATTTTTGCTGTAACTTAAAGGACTTTTTTTGTGTCCTGGACCTCCTCTTATTTCATTTCAGGATAAGAAACCTGACTTGATTTTACTGGACCTGACTATGACAGCTACAAACAAATGTTGCTGCAGACTAGAGAACAGCCAGAGTATATACTGGTATACATATTAGAGCAGGGGCATGATTTTGGGGGAGCAGATGACTAAGCATGGCTCAGGAAATTCCTGTATGGGTTCACGGAAACTTTAATACTTGTTCTTCCCCTCTACCCATTCCTAAGGAAGACAAATTCCCTTTTATCTCCTCCCTTTCCCAAAGCTGCTTTTTTTTTTTGAGTAGCAGAAACACATTTATTGTAAGCTATCAATTACTAATAATGAGCATTTCCTTTACTCATTCTAAAGACAAGGTTCCTCTTTTTCTCTTCCTTCTCCAAAACCTGTTTCCAGAAGAGAATCTGCAATTTACTATAAATGATAAAACACTATGAAAGCATAAAGATTTACTTCAGTGTTAACTTTTAATGGGTTTTCCTCTCTAGACAGTATATATAGAAAGACATAGACTTTTGTGTTTTAAATAGCTGATTGATGCCTGCATTATGTTCTAGAAAATCTATTAAAACAAAACAAACCCAAGTAGCCTAATTGAAGCTTCTGAAATTATTCCAGTAAGGTAGTTCTTGTTTTTATTTGATAAGTGGTATAGGGGTGGGTGGTGTGGGAAGAAGAGAAAAACGTATGGGAGGTAACAAGGTCACTTCCAAAGACACCGGTAAAGCTTGGACTAGTAAAGGGTCAGCGACTAAGGAGAATGAAACTGTGCAGGCAGTGCTCAGAGGAAGACATTTACTGAGCGATGCGTTACAGGATCCTGAGTTAGCTAATTATTTTAGTGCAGGTGGCAAAAGAGGAAAAGGCAAAGGTTTTTCTCTTCTGGATGAAAAACTTTTGATTTTTTAAGTCTTTCACGCCCCCTGATAGGAAGACCTGGGTGAAGCATTGGGAGGAACGGCAGAAGCAAAAGAAGGGAGGCGGGAGGAGCTGGCAGACACCCTCACGCTCTCAGGGCCGGTGGAGGGACTAGGGGCGGGCTCTGGGAGGAGCCAAGTGAAGCATCCTCTGAGCAGCCGCCTCTGAGCACCATGGGAAAATCCTTCCTCCCTCGGACATGGCGCCCACCTGGCCCGCGGCAGCAGCCGGCTCCGGCGCGGCGGTTTGCGGGTCAGGACAGAAAAGCCGCTCGAGCTTCCGTCGTGGACCCGAGGGAGGCGGAGGGGGCGGCGGCGGTAGCGGCGGCGGCCAGAGCGCCGCCCGAGGGTCCGGGTGCTAAAGCTGAGGGCGTCCAGGGACCCGGCCGAGGCGGGCGGGGTGCTGCGCGGAGCGCGCCGGCCCTGGGGCGCAGGAGGCATGGTGTCCCAGGCCATGCAGCTGCTCCGGCAGGGCGTGTGGGCCGCGCTCACCGGGGGCTGGTACCACGATCCCGAGCAGAGCAAGTTCACCAACAGCTGCCACCTCTACCTGTGGCTGTTCCTGCTGCTGCTGCCCCTGGCCCTGCACCTGGTGAGTGGGAGGTTCGAGGCCTGGGAGGGAACTTGGAGAGGGAGGAGAGAAGAGAAAGCAACCAAAGACCTCGTGTCTGCCTCAGGATGGAAAGGGTGGACAGTGATTCTTGAGAACTGGACTGGAGGAACTCGGGACAGAGAAAGTACTGGGAAAGGGAGATCGGGCCTTAGTGGCAGGAAGAAAAGTAGAAAGGACTTTGGCGGGGGTCCAAGGACTCGTAAAGAATTGATGCTGGCTATTAGGATGAGTCTGACTCTGCTGGGCGCCGAGGCATGTTGAGCATTTTTTTTTTTTTTTTTGTACGTGGACCATCTTTAGGCCTCTAGGCTGGTGAGCTTGGAATCAGGTTTGTTGTAAGATGTACATGAGCATCAAAAGGCAAAATGATATGTTCAAACCTATTTCAGTTGTTGATCCTCCCCACCCCCATTCCTTCCTGATTTGCTTTGGAAGGCAGGTGCAGTGATCAAGGCATCAACTTTTAATTTCCACACCACTGTGTCAAAAAAACCATAGACAGATGTGATCCTGGATAAATCTAATTTTATGCAAGCAAAGTATCAGAGCACCCAGTTGGGCTATAAGTGAAAGCATGCTGAATAAATCACATGGATGACCTTCTTAGGCAAATTAAATATACTTAATTTGGAACCTTCTCAGGAAAGCTGTACAGGTAAGGTGCTCCTTGTCTTATTAAAATGTATGTGCTTTTTGATGTCTCTTGAAGGACTTTATTCTTAAAACATAATTTAATAGTGTTCTTTGCCGCAAAAATCTGTTTTGAACATGTCCAGCTGTCAGATTCCTAGTGTGATCTAAGGGATTGTCCACAATTTGGCTTTCATTTACTTTCTTTCTGGCAATTTATCCAGAGGGTCAGAATTCTGGCTCAAAATCATGTCGCCTAGGTTGAGTTTTGGATCCACCTCTTATTATTTCTGTGACCTTCGGCAAGTTACTTACCTTTTTCTGATTTTTCATTTTCTTATCTGTAAGACGAGCAAACAATAGTACTGGATTTACCGTGTTGTTTGGGGGTTTCAATAAAATATTGCATACAAAGTCATCCATCTGTTCAGCTTGTCCTAGGATTGGGCTCAGAACTGGTTTCGTTCTGCTGCTTATTAGCTGTTTGACCTGATATTTGAGCTATGTAAGCTCCAGTTTTCCCATCCTTCAAATAGAGTGATAATGACCATTTCACAGGAAAGTAAATATAATTTCATCTAAAAGGCACTTACATAGAGACTGATCGATGGAGGCCCTTCAATGAATATGTTTCTTTCTTGCTCTGTGACCTTGCCCATCATTTCCCTTAGCTTGTAAGTCCCAGTGTTTTCCCTCAACCTAGCATAGCAGAGTGAGGAGCAGAAACTGGGGGTCAGTCCTGGTGTTTTGGCTTACTGTTTTGTGAGCTTGAGCGTGCTTCAACTCTGCATTGGTAAGGTAGGGATTATCCTACCTTCTTTATGACTGTGAGGGTTAATGAGTTAATGAAAGCACTTCTCAGTCCCTGATAAATCGTGAGTGCTTAAAATGAGTTGGCTTTTTTTTTCTTTTTCTCTCTTTCCCATCGTTCATTTGCAAAAAGCTCTCATCTTTCCAAGTTCAATGGAATGCTCATCTCTGCGTAGGCGTCTCTGAGTCCAGTCAGTTAGAATCAGTTTATCTTTTCTCTTGTGCTTATTCCGTTTTGTATTTACTGTTAGTACTATGGCATGTTTTGAATTTTACCTTGTATTTTACCTCTGCCCTGATATTATGAGCTTTCTAAGGATGTGGATTGTGATTTTGTTGATTCATCTTAGTTTTCCTTGTTGTACCTAGCAGAGTACCCTGTTTTTGGTTAACACTGATCTCATATATAGCAAACTGCTTTAAATATAATTCACTTGCTTCTCTTTCTGTTCCAATCAGCTTTATGTTATGTACCTAACTACATGGTTTAGTATTCCCTGATAATGAAAGTGATATACTAATCCCACTCATCAGGAAATCTCTCTCTCTCTCTCTCTCTCTCACACACACACACACACACACACACACACTAAAGGAAAGGTGCCGGCAGGACTGAAGGTGACTAGATAGACAGAAAGAAACAGGAGGAAGAAACTTTATTTATTTATTTATTTGTACTAATTTGTTCACTGGGTTTTCCCCCCGCCCTGGAGTCCCGGAGCAGTTCTTGGGATGTATGTGGACTATGCCTGGCAGAGTTATCTACTATACTACCAGGGATCACCCACATTAACATTTAATATATGTTTCTACAGATTTTTTTCTAGGTCTATGGATTCATTTTTATATAATTCCTTTTAATATTTGATGTATGCATGCAATCGCAATCCTTAATTTCCACTTAATTATGCTTTGTTTTGTGACTTAATCTCTATCTTATCAAACCTATTTCAGTTGTTGATCCTAAATAGACCTTAATTAGGTTTCTCTTTAATGATATTTTCAAATAATTTTGAGAAAAATCTCAAGAGTTTAGAAAGTGAAAACTGATAGCTTGTTGGCTTTTTGGATCAAAACTATATTTTTATATCTTTATGCCAATGTGCTTGTAACTTTTA
This sequence comes from Solenodon paradoxus, assembly GCA_004363575.1. Lineage (NCBI taxonomy): Eukaryota > Metazoa > Chordata > Mammalia > Eulipotyphla > Solenodontidae > Solenodon > Solenodon paradoxus. Next base: position 206,129 of record RJWH01001287.1, on the reverse strand, counting down.
CAGAATAATTTTATGAGTGCATTTATGGTTACGCTACTTTTTAATATCTAGCCTATCTTAATTAGAATGCGGGCTATTCTTTCCTTTCTCTGGTCTTCAGGTTGCCTTCACAGACCTTAGAAATAAAAGACTCTTCTCCTCTAACTGATATTCACATACATCCTTTTCTACTTCATTGCTGCCTGTGATTATTAATATTCTCTTTGTTAATGTTAATGTTTTGTTAATGTCTTTTTCCCACTTATAAGAAGTTGGTTCAAAAAATGTAGTTTTCCGCTAACTGATAATTGGGACTTACTTGAAGTTTTATTTTTTAAAGGATCTTGAACTTTTCTGGGTTTTGTATAATTTTAGCATGTTTAACCAAGACAATTCCATTATAGAAAGGCTGTTCCTTTTAATTTAATGGTGATTTTGAGTATGTAATTTAAATTTTATTATTGTTTATGAGGCAAACTTATCACTAAACCCTAGAGTTTGCTTGACTATGGCTGATAATGTGGAAGGTAAGTTATTTATTAGCATCTATAAATCGCATATTTATGAGAAATGTTAAAAAATGCACAACTAAAAACATTAAGCCAATTTAGATAATTTGGAAAGAACTTTATTTTGATTTATTATTAACCTCATTTTCTTTTGGACAAATGAAAAGATGCATTTGTCTTCAGAAATATTTAAACTGTCATTGATTTCATATTTCTCACTCTTTGAGAGAATCAGCAGATTCATGTAGTGCTTTAAAATAGGGCACCAAAGATGTGATTTGACTCTACGTTCTCTGACAGCACTAGACTGGTGTGAAAAGACATTCCTGTTCTGTCATTTCTCAATGTATGATCTTGTGCAAATCACAGAACATCTTTAGGCCTCAATTTTATAACCTGTAAAATGGAAATAATGGGGTTCATTTTATAGATTTATGGAGAATAGGTTAATTTCCCAGAGCTCTGGTGATGATAATTGGTGGTACAAATCATAATTTCAACTGAGATACTATCAGTCTTTGGCATTTCCACAACACTGTGTTACCTGACCTGGCACAGATGAGAGCATTTGAGTCACTGGTCCCACATAAAGTGGAATTCTGGTTATACTGGTGGAAGTAATGGAGTGAAACTTTCATGTTCTTTGTGTTCTACCCCATATAGGACATCATACGTGATTCTCCATAGAAAGCCTGTCATTTGTTTCATGGCTATTGTTTCATGTTCCTTTTCATTTAGAAAAAATTTAGCTAAACTTGCTCTCTTGCCAGTTCTGCTTTTTAATTTAGCCTTAGAGACTTTACTCTGACTGCTGTAATTATCATCAGCACAGCACTAGGTATAGAGGAAGCACTCTACTGTTATTGTTACATCTATTTGATAACTTCTGTTATAGTCACTAACTACTCCCCATTTGAATATGTAACTAACTGCTCTTAGGTTTTTTTTTTGTTTTGTTTTTTTTAAAGGAAAGGTAGAGGTAGACATGAAGAAGAGCCGGCAAACAGGAAGGAAGGAAGGGAGCAGAGGAGGAAGAGCTTTATTTGATTTTATATTTTTTGTTTAGTTGTTCTCATTTGTTGTTTACCTTGGTCCTGGGTCTTGAACCCAGGATCTTGGGATGTATATGGGACTGCTCCGAGGTGTCCTAGACCACTAGGCCAGCAGGGCTCATCCAGGGTTGTTGTTTTTTGTTTTTTTAAAGGAACACTGCAGGCAAGAATGAAGGCTAGGAGAGAGGCAGGCAGAGAGGAAGAAAGAGGAGGAAAAGCATATGTAAAGGTTAATTTAGTTGTTCATTTTAGCTGTTCGCCCCAGTCACAGACTGTAAACCCGGGTCCTTGGGTTCTATGTGGACTGTGCCCCAGTCATGGACTTCATACCAGAGCCACCATGGTATGCCTGTATTTAGTTTTTGTGTTTCTATGGCCATTTTTCCTTCTGCCCCCATGTATGACATTTGAGGTGACTTGTGTGAATTATGGACATGCACTTTGCCCAGAAAGTCATCCATTCCTGGGTTGACTGGGCTTTAGTCACTTTTGGACCCTATTGTTAGAGGTTTTTGTGCAGTGTACAAGCTGCTCAACCTTACGTAACAGGCCTGGCTAAGTCCTCTTTGTTGTTCCTTTACTTTGTTAAATGATTTTCACAAGGTTGCTTGATCGACACGTTATTGCCGAAAGGTCACCTTTCATCCTGGTGATTCCTAGCATTTATATTTAATTTCTTTGTAAAGAAAGGCATTCTGCTACTTAAATGCATGGTCCATACTTTCCTCCTCTTCCATAACTCCCAGAACCTTGTTATCTGGTCCTTGCACTTCTGAAGGGTTTATGTATTCTACTGAGATGCATGATCCTTTTCATTTTCCATACAGTTCACCTGAATGTTTGAACTTCTTCCTTCCTTTCGTCACTTGCTTCCCGTTCTCACCTTCCTCCTGTACCCCGCTGCCTTTTGCCTTCACCTTCTGGAAAGGAGTGGGGTTTAAAGGGAAGGAGCTGCAGTTTGGGAACATTTAGCAGTATGCTGCCTGGATCCTGGATCTCCAGGAGAAGTGCCCACCTGGCCTTCTAGATTTGGGCTGAATGCCACCCCGTGCTGCTGTCTTTACAGTTTTGCTGCTCCAGATGGCTGTTGGGATTGTGTGTGCAAAGGACTGACTTTGAGAGGGCATTGCTTTCCTGGGTGAGCACTTTTCCCGGGGATGCCCCTCCATCCCTAGGGCATGCTAGGGCAGTCAAGTGAATCCTGTTTCTCGAGCAAGGATTGCACCCTGGTGCAAAATCCCTCCTGCTTGTCCTCATCTTCTGCCTTTTAGACACATGCACATAGGTGGGCAGATTGTGTTTTGTGTCTGTGGCAACAGGGCCTGCACCAGCCCTGTCCTGGGATTTCAGCCTCGTGGAGCACCCTCCAACAATAGCACTCCGCCCCCTCTTTTCTTTTTGCTCTGATGCTGCAGGCTCATGACGAATTTTCTGGTGGCTAAATTTATGTCTCTCGCCCTACCTCCACTTCTTTAGGGCTTTTTGAGATTTCTCTCCATTAGTGCCTATATTTGGATGCTGCTCTCCTCAGATATACTGTTATTTTTCCAATTAAAATGTCTGATACTGTAATACCTTTGGTTTTATTTCTTTGGCATGGAAGTTGATTTTTTTTTCTTCTAATTTTCACTATTTGGTCTCTCAGGTGCTTTTTTTAATGATTGGTTTTACTTTATTATTTTTCTTTAAAGGAAAGGTGCAAACAGGAATGAAGACGAATAGGCTGGCAGACAGGAAGAGAGCAAACAGGAGGAAGAAGCATTTCTTTATTTTTATTTAGTTGTTCAAGATGAACCAAGCCAAGATGGCTGTTCCCCCTGGCTCCAGGTGACAAACCCAGGTTCTTGGGATATATGTGGACTTTGCCTGCCAGAGGCCATGGGTTTGAGTGCGAGGCCCCCAGGGACACCTGCATGATTGCTTTTAAATATCGTCTTTATTCCCATTTTATCCACTCTAAATCTCTTTTTGATATTCTGTGGGGGAAAAAATGAATGAGCTCTTAATGGTATTGAAAATTACCCCTTTTTTTTTTACTGATGGATTATCTCCCTTTAACATTTATAATTATTTATATATTACATAAGATATCTGTTGTTATATATTATATATAATATATGTGCTGTATTATATATAATGCATAGCATTTATAATTATGTTTGTGGGTATATTTAATTTGGATAGATAATAATAACCAACACTCAAAGAGTAGTTATGAGGCAGCACTATAGTGTTCATTGCTTTGGGATTGTGTTTGACTCTAGGCTGCTTCAGTGGACAGAGCTGGCAGAACTTGTTCATTTATCTATTTATCATCTGTTGAATGTTTATTTGGAGACTTTCAAACCAATTCAAATATGAAGGTTCTTCCTCTCCTTCACCCACTCCACATTTGTACCTAATTCAACTACAATGAAAACTGTGGTTCCTAGCAGTATCATTTAAAAAATATTCTAAAATATATGCAGGAATTAATATGCCCATACTATTACCGAAAGAAAATCTTCAGCTCAATATTGCTTTGAAGTTATTTAAAAAAATGCACTATCACCAATCATCAGGGAAATGCAAGTTAAAACTACAATGGGACCTAATTCCTGACAGAATAACTATCATCAGGGGACACTCCTGTGACTCAGCAGCTAAGGGGCAGGCCATGTAAAGCCCACAGCTTCAGGTTCGAGACTCAGGGCTGGGGGCAGAAATGTTAAAATAAAAATGACTACCTGGTCTTGAACCTGGGTCCTTGGGCTTTACATGGTCCATACCCCAGCCGTCTCAGCTGCCTGAGTCCCAAGGGTGCACCTTGTCCAATAATTGTCAACAGCTGTCTGCTGGATGCTGAGAGTATAAATGGAGAGCAAGACAGACTTGGCCTCTGTTGTCATGGAATTTACCATCTTTACATGGCTCTTATGAATAAGAATTAATAAGAAAAATATAAATATCTTTAAAAGTGACATAGACAACTGACACAGAAATGCCTATCTAAAATGTGAGCAATTACTTTATAATAATGAAAAAATATCTATGTTGAAATAATGTGATTTTGGTATATCTAGGAAGTAGAGATTTAAAAGAGAATACCTACAGTGCTTTAAATAAATAGCCATTCTCAAAAATTCAGAAAACTTTATGTACAAGTTGGGTAATTGAAGTTTATTTGTTATAGCAAAAGACTAGAAACAGATGCCTACTGATAAGGAATTGGTTGAATGGATAATTGTATATCCACGTACTATGCAGTTATAAAAAAGAGAATGAGAAAATTGACTTCATAGAGTGATCTGCAGGACCTATTGTTAATGGAAAAAACAGAAGATATTTATGTAATAGACTAAAAAGGGAGGAAATACAAACATACATCCAGTTACTTATATTTTTCAAGAAGACACAATGAAAGGATAAATTAAAAAAAAAAAGTAGAGTAATGAAAAGTGGGGAAAAGCGGCAGAACTTAAAATGGGAATGAAATTTGATAACTTAGAATACTCAAACGACAAATATTTCAAATGACTTTAAACACAGAGTTTCTAGGCCGACTGAGATATAAACTAATGACAAAAGAATCATGAAGAAATCTTAAATAAAATTTTGTTATTAATTATTTTGATATAGTATATATGATATATATAAAGAAAATAAATCATATTAATATATTTAGGACTCAAAATTTAGCAATAAGAGAAAAGAGATATAAATCAAGTCAAAGAAGTTTTTTTAAAACCTTATAATCTTTCATTTGAATTGAAAATACCTTGATGAAATCATGATTTATTTATTTATTAAAAATGTACATTTTTTTAGCTCTGTTGCATGTTACCCAATAAGAATGTATAATGATCACCCAACATGACTGTACAGATCTGGTACTCAAATTATAGTCTCTATCTACCCCTGCCTTCTAAAAGGAACTAGGGCTTTTTTTGAGAAATGGCATATTCCAGTCTGGGTCAAGGAATACGCAAGAGGGAAGCCAAAAATCAAAGAAATGTTTGAAGAGTACTAGGGTCGTGGGAAAAGGCCTTGGGGTTAATCCTGTACTAAAGGTGGAGCACTTTGAACCCCCATGAGGTCATGATGTGATGACTTGCATTTAGGAGGGTGCTTGTCTATGGGAGGGCAGGACACTAATAGTCTAATATGGAAACTGTCCTAGATGCCAAAGGGCTCATCTCTAGCACCCAGAGAACTGTGATGTTAGCAGTAGGACTTGCTTCCAGGCCTACAATCGGGCTGTGCTTAGCTCCAGAATGAAGTGGAATGGAGGGCGTCAGTGTCTCCAGCTGTGGAGGACTGGAGAAGCAGAGCTGACAGTGGAGAAGAGCTATACAATCCTGCTTATATATTTGGGTTATCAGAAAACTTTCACGTCTTAGGAATTCCTCATTCCCACCACCATACCAGGCACAATTCTTCAAAGCTTCCTTGCTCTGACTCATGCGATTACGGCCTATGATCCCCCTTTTCATCATGGTAGTCAACTGCCTCTTGAAGTGCTGATTTCCTTGACGTGATGTTGCTGTTGCAGGATCCTCTGTCCCTCCACACACCCTGTATTTGTCGTCGCAAGAGGACCTCAACAGGCTTGGCAACCAACCCAGTATAGGAGCCCTGACACCTTGCCGTGAGTCAGTTACTTCTTGCAGTTTCTGCCCACAGTTGGCTCTGTCAGCTCCAGAAGAAAGCACAGTTTGTCCTTACCACTGTTTGGGAGCCTTGGAAATGTGTGTGAGGGACACCAAGGCCTAACATAATTGCCGAAGGCAAGAAAGGGCACAGTGCTGGCTGTGGGTCAGGCATTTTAAGATATAGAGTAGACTTGGCCCTTGCATTCAGGGAGTTTACAAATACTGGAAAAGAAAGTCCATAAAAGTAAGATCATATTCTATAAGTGGTACAAATAATAGCTGACTTGGAAATGAGTGCTTAACAGAGAGTTTACATCAAACCATTTTCTAATCAACTGATCCATAAAGAATGGATGTGATGTTGCAAAGAAAGGTACATTCTGGCTTTCTTTACTTGGCACTTGTTATTCATTGCCCCCTTTTCTCCTTCTCTGTGGGCCTTCTCTTCCAGTCTGTCTCTGCATTTCACTGCCTCTTTTGCCTTGAGAATCAGGGACTCTGATGACTTCGCCTGGTGCATCTGTGCTAGCGGATGTGCCTGGACCAGACCCTCACCTGCTCGGGGTTGGGCATGATCTACTTCCTGCATCATGGCGGAGCCCTACTTCCCCCTGAAGCCTGGACAGCAGCTCCTGCTCCCTGTGATCTTCTCCTTCAGCTGGACTTCCTCACGCTCAGACAGGACACGTTGGCTGAGTGGGCCCTTCAGCTGTGTGTGTCACTATTGCTTCTACACCACTTTATGTCTTTTCACCTGATTTCACCATCCAGGTGAAATCTTTGTGGCTTTTCTGGGTTGGGGCTCTGCCCTTGGCCAAGCACGCTCTTGTTATGTAATGACCAAGAGCCTGGAGACTCGGTGCCTTTGAAGGTGAAAAGCGCTGGAGTTAATACAGTCGTCCCAGTCGTCCCTTGCTGTCTCGCGGTTCACTTGTCGCTGCTTCGCTCTACTGCTTTTACTTTTGCTTTTGTCCTCGCCACTGTTACTGCTTTTATTTTTTTAAAAATTTATCTAATTCCGTATTGCGGCATTTTCACTCTATCGTGGGATTTTGTGGTACACGTCTACTTCACTAGTGAGTCCCCACATAGAATTTTATACGTTGTTAAAATTATGTAGGTTTAAGAGTGTAGAAAGGGTTTTTAAGAGTGTGGGAAGGGTTTATAGGAGAGGAGGAAGGGTTTATAAAGTCTTAAAAATATATAAATAATAAAATAAATTGTAACACCGCTACTTCGCGGATTTTCACCTATTGCGGGGGTCTCTGGAATATAACTCCAGTGATAGGTGAGGGATTACTGTATAAGAAATGCTGGGGAGAGTTGAATGTTAATTTGTATAGGGCAGCAGGGGATTTAATTGGTAGCTGAGAGGGAATATCCTGAAAATTGTAGAAGAAAATTGTGGGGAGAGTAGCAGGAAAGCCATTAAGAGCCTCCAGCAGGGAGTGAGTGGGGACTGAAGACCCGGCTGGTCTTGTCACCTGGCCGCCGCTAGTGTTTCCAGCCTCCTGTCTCTCCTCTCACCAGGCCTTCTTTGTATCTCTAAGGCTGCTTGAGAGCTTTTGCACATTCTGTTCCAACTGCCTCCTTAGATACTCCCACCTGCCTTTCCAGCTTAACTCCAATTCATCATTCAGTTCTAAACACTAATTTCTTAGAAGATTATTGCCAGACACACCAAACTAGGTTAAGTCCTCTCGTTGGGCAAAAATACACTCATAATTAGTTGTGATTAGACTGTGCTGTAATGGGAACTCTGTGCAGACAGACTTTTGCAGGTTTTGTTTAGGGTGTGTGCCCCATGCCTGGCGCATGCCAGCACAATACCTGCCACAGAGTATGTATTTAACCAGTAGTTGTGAAGTGCTGAGTGAGAGGGAGTTCAGTTATCTCTGATCAGCTAACTCTGTGCGACTTTTACTTATCGCTTATTCTGGGCAGTGAACGCTTGTTGAGTGGTTGCAGGGTGACCTTGAGAGAGATTCTAGGAGATCCATTGGCTCTCTGCTTAACTGGTCCTGCTGAGCCTCTGTTTTCAGACAAAGAGTCCTACTGGAATTGGGTCGTTCATCTTTCTCAGTTGGAAAGTACTATCCATAATCTAAAGGGTTATAAAATAATGACTTTAAAAATTGTAGTAAAGTGCATATGATTTAAAATGTACCATCTTAACTGTTTTTGGAAGGTATAGTTCAGTAGTGTTACGTATACTCACATCGTACAACCAATCCCTGGAATGTTTTCATGAAACTGTATTCACTAAACTCCAGCTTCCCATTTCCCATTCCCTAGAAATCACCATTCTACTTTCCCTTTCTATGATTTCTAAGGAAAATTGCAGGCAGGAATGAAGGCAAGCAGAGGCAGGCAGGCAGGAAAAGAGAGGAGAAGAAGCACTTTATTTTTAGTTGTTCATCCTGGTTGTTCCCCTCGCCCTGGAACCTGGATCCTTGGGATATATGTGGACCGCTTCAGCTGAAGGCAGCTGACTAAACCACGACTCCACCAGGGCACACCCCTTTCCGTGAATTTGATTAGGTACTTTAAGCAAGGATAATCACACAGTGTCGCTTTATGACTGGCTTGTTTCACTTAATTTGTATCTGTGTTATAGCATATGTCAGCATCCCTTTTTTAAGGTAGAACGGTGTTTTGTTGTATGAATATACTACATTTTGTTGATTCATCACACATTATTTTCACCTCTTAGCTGCTGTGGAATGCTGCTGTGAACTTGAGTGTACAAATATTTCTTCAGGACACCACTTTCAATTCTTTGAGATTGAAGTGGAATTGCTGGATCATACGGTTCTTCTATTTTTAGTATTTTGAGGAATTGCCATATTGTTTCCATAAATAACTTTTCAAAAGAAAAAAAAAAATATGGCAGCTTACCATATGGTTGCTCCTCCAGGGAGTCACTTTTCAAGATTATTATTTTGGTGCAACATTCCTGCCATTGATCCTAATGTTCTCAGATATTTCTCTGAGAAATGCCTTTGGAATTTCTAAAAGTGACATAGGAGAGCCGAGACAGTCATTTATATCGACATTCATGTTACACTTTATAAAGTGATTTTATGGAAAATCACAATTTATATTGCTGAGTGGCTTCCACATAGATAACTTCATTAAACTCTCCCGCAGTCATGAAGCAGGTCAGCCCCTTTCTGGCTCCTTATGGCTGCTCCCACTTCCCTGCCCCACTTCTCATTCACACTGGTGATCTTGTGAAAGTCAGATACCACCTTTTCGCTTCTATCCTTAAACAACATTCTGTGCTCTTCATGTTCAAGATCAAATGTTGTGTAGAGACCCTTCATGTGCTGTCTCCTCCCATTTTGAACACCGCGTGTGTTTTTCAGAAGTCTTTGCATTTCCCAGAAGGCTGCGCATTCCCATGCTGTGCCCACTCCCTGGTTTTTCTCAGCATCCTTCTTCACTCTTATTTCCTTGTCCCATACCCGCCTCCTTCAATCTGAGTTAGGCACACCATGGCTTATCAGAATTATATCACTTACTATTCTATCTTGTCATTATCATTTATCTTAACTTTGAGCTCTGAGTATAGGGACTATGTTTAATTTCTATGTTTGGTACAAAGTAATAAGATACACATTTATGGGCTAAGCAGTCATTTCCAGTTGGGTGGTGTTAATTCGGAACCACCCTCTGGACATTTGACAATGTCTGGAGACATTTTTGATTGTCATAACTTGAGGGGTTACCATTGGCATTTAGTGTGCAGAGGCCATGGATGTGGCTAAATATCCCATGGTGCACAGGACAATTTTGACCACAGTGAATTATCTAGTCCAAGATGTCAGTAATGTCAAGGTTGAGAAATTGGAGGCTAAAATAATGAGGATGATCATTATGTAATATTAATGAATATGTCCATGACTCTAGAGGGTCTTCACCACAGCATGGTAATAATCGCAGTATGTGTATTATAGTTAAGTAGGCAGTTAGGTTCCAGATCGGGAGCAGTAACTGTCCCCCAAGAGCATTGACAGTTTTTATGAAGCTCATTTCTGCATTTATCTCAGTGACCAATAGCATTTAACTAAAATGCTGCAATAGAATAGCGTTTAAAGAGTGGGGCAGAGGTGATAAGCATCTTGTGTAGTGAGAAGTTGTTGGACTTCAAATGACAATAGATCCTGTCACCGTGTTTATTCGATTCTAAGCTGCCACAGTCTAAGCCACACTCTGATTTTCCAAGGCTTTTGTGAAAAAAAAAAAAAAATCAATATTTATTTACAAAGACATCTTTGACTGTAAGCCACTCCTGATTTTGGGGAATATTAAAATGGCAAGAAAAAGTTCAGCTTAGAATTGATTAAATATTGTATATTGAAAACCACTGAATGAGAAGGAACAGGAATCCACTGAAAAATCCTTGGTGGGTGTTGATTCTGGAAGAATAAAGAATGGAGAATGGATAACTGGATGGACAAAGGTCGTTTCTCCAAGTTTGGCAAAACAAATGAAAGAAACCTATTCCTCTTATTAGTGAAGCAGATAAAGCAACTTAAATACTTCAGTCTGTACTCGGTCTTAGAATAGCCTAGGATCTTCTGATGATCAGAGAACTGATCAGGCTTCCACAAATATGACCTAGAAGATTTCAAAGTCTTTGCCCTAGATGGCATGAATACGCACTCCAGAGGGAATATGCTTCATACAGCAGAATCTCAGCATTCCTTGAATATGTGTGTCTCTGTGTGATTTGTACATATGTACATATGCACATATACATGCATGTATGCAAATTACACCTGTCAAAAACCAGTGTGAGTGTTATGTTTGCCTAATAAAAATATCTTAAAAATTAGGTCACATACTCTGTTTAAAAATATTTTCCAAATTACTCGAAATTAATCTTTAAGCAGGAAAACTCAATTTGCTTTAGTTGCATTGATAGAATTGTTTTAAATGTCCTTGCTTCTTTAGAAATATAGAAATATTCTTGGACATTTTCTTGTGGATATCTTATTATATATTATTGTGTTGTTCTCAGATACATAGTGTGTATGTGGGCTTTTTTTTTGTACTTTTATTTTTCCAATACTATTTAAGCTGCCATTTATCATATCTTGTTACATTATTGTGCTTACTTCATTCTTCATTCTCCCTTCAGATTTTTGCTATGGTCTGGGAATCTATACTTAGTAGGCTGATTATATGCCACACAGATGAATGATGTTTAAATCAAGTGCACAGAGCTCCCAACTGAAGCATTCAGCGACTCCCTTTCCAATTCAGTACATGAGTGTACGTGTAAATTTGGTCACCCAGTGAATAGTTCTTCCCGTTTCTGAGCTAGTTGAGGAAGACAAAGGAATCAAGCAGATAGAATTTAAATATCACCTTTACTGCAAATGTTCATTGGGAATGTGATTTATACCTACAGATGCGTGCCCTTCCTAAAAGGGAACCCCAGAGTTAGAGACTTACTCACTTGTGATTTATACCTACAGATGCGTGCCCTTCCTAAAAGGGAACCCCAGAGTTAGAGACTTACTCACTTGTGATTTATACCTACAGATGCGTGCCCTTCCTAAAAGGGAACCCCAGAGTTAGAGACTTACTCACTTGTCAGAGACAGTGTGGAAAGCCTTGGTTCTCTCTGACTTGGAGTCTCATGCTAGAGACCTTGCAATATGGGAACGCTGCCCAGACACATACCTGCTCAGTGCAGCTCAGCTCCTGAGCGAAAAGGGGAAGATGTGAGGGACACATGCTCTGTTTTCACTTCCCCAAACATCCCTCCAAAATCCCCGAGGAAAGGGCTAAGGGGTGTAGAGAGACCAGTTGTGTTGAGGGAATACTCTCCTCTCCTGAAAACCAAAGGAATGGAGAGGGAGTATTTCCTTCTGATAGGAATGTGTTTTGACTTCCCAGAGGCCATGAAAGAAGTTTCTTCTGAGTCCTTGGTTCTCTCTCAGGTCATTGAAGTGGCTGAGTAACTTTCAGGAAAGAGGAGACATGTGGACTTAATAACCCTACAGTACGACTCACCGTATACTTCAGCTTCATTTTCAAAATGAAAACAGTCACTTGCAGAAGCCTTCGAAAGTAGTTTGTGAAAGTCGATTGATGAATTACCTTTATGAGATATATACTGATAAAGATTGACCTGCCAAGAGTGCCCTTGTCATATCTGCACACTGAATCTTTCAGAAGTGGTTTATTCTCACTGGACACCAGCGTTATTTATAGTTATTGCTAGTGTCAGCTCAGTCTGTCTGGCTATGCTCAGCCAGATTATTGATCTCTCCAGGATGCTCGGAGATAGAAAATAATAACTCATTGGCCTGAAGTTAGAAATCAGAGTGGTGTAGCATGGTGAAGCCACTATGAAAAACAGTATGGAGAGTTCCTTAAAAACTTAAACATAAAATGACCACATGATCCATCAGTTCCATTTCTGGATATATACCAAAAATTATTGAAATCAGCATATTAAAGAGATACTTGCACACCCATGTTTACCAGCCAGAGTGGAAAAAACCCAAATATCCACTGGCAAATGAATGCATAAATAAAATGCATAAATAAAATACATTCAATGGAATATTACTCAGCTTTCTAAAGGAAGGAAATTCTGGCATATGGTATATGACAAGCATCTCATCATACTAAGCGAAATAAACCAGTCACCAAAGAATAAAAGTGCTCTATGATTCTACTTACATGAGGTACCTAGAAGAGTCAAATTAATAGACTCAGAAAGTAGAATGGTAGTTGTCAGGGGTTGGGAGGAGGAGGGATGCAGAGGTATTATTCACACAGACTGGCATGGATGGCTCCAAATCTCAAGAAATCCAGTTTTTTGAGAAATATAAATGACTGTATTTGTAATTATTTAGTAACAGCATGTTGTTCTTCATGAAATCTTATCAGGAAAAGTTTGGTCAATTGAGTTAATAACCTACTGGTTATCTTAATAATGGATCAGAGAACCGTATATGGTTTTGCTTGGCCAAGACTATAACTTTGAAATATGTTGTCTGCTATTTTCAGAATTTTTTTGTTACAATGGTAATTTCATGGAAGCAATGACAAAATTATGATTTCTTTTAGAATAAGTAAACCTCTATTTCAAAATCTGACTACATTTTTGTGTCAGAAAAGGAAGGGGCATGAAATCTGTGATGTAAATTAAAAAAACAAATTTAAAACTCATCATCCATGACTCATTCCTTTTAAAACCATCTTTTCCCGGAATTCATACTTAGAAGAAGAAAATCCTAGAAGCTGGACATCTTTTGTTGACTGAGCTTAATGGGGTCAGCAGTGGAGTGGCCTTGAAAATAATTTTCAGTGATAGACTAGGAATGTTGAATTGGAGCAGCCTGAGCATAGGTTAATTACATGGCATAAAACAGGGGATATTAGGGAGGATGTAGATTCTAATTAATGAGTCTAATAAAGGGAGAGAGTTTTAAAGGCATCATGAGAGCAGGGAGTTTGTGCAGGAGGAACATGCCATTTGCAGTATACTGTAAAACATGTCTTCTTTCCCAGGAAATTTTCTGTAAAATCTGTTTGTCACTATGCCCTCATAAGGTGTATGGGCTTTTGGGAAATGTGACAATGTGCCAAGTGGGTCTTCAGAGAGGATGAGATCAGGCCTTACTCTCACCTGGCTTGCAGATTAGATATTCATCCTCACGTTAATTTTAAATTCGAACTCCTTGCCTTTGATTAATTTCAGCATTATCAAGCCAGTGCTGCATTCATATTCATGAGCTTAAACTGAAAAGTAATGACTCTTCTTACAGTGGCCGTGCCGCCTTTTTTCCAAGAGAATTTGCCTGTGTTCCTATATACTCTTTCCTTTGTCACTCTTTTCCCTCGCATTTTCTTCCAGCACCTTAGGATTGCGTTTCTTTCTTTCTTTCTTTTTTAAAATTTTATCTCTAGTCTAAATGGATGCTCTCCAGTATTAATTAGGTTAAGTAATGCTGGCTGACAGCAGGTAAAACCCAAATCTCAGTGGTTTCGTGAATGAAAGTTTTCTCACTCATAGTACATGTCTATACCACGCCTACTGGGGTCTTATTCCACAGAGTCACGCAGGTACCCAGGCTGAAGGATCATTTGGGAAGCATGGCTTCTTAGATACCAACCAAACAGGACAAGAGGGGGATGGAGGAGGCACCGACTGATAATTGTCTAGGCTTAAAAGTGACACCGGCCACTTCTGCTCATAGTCCAGTAGCAAAAAATAGTTGCAGGACTGCAGCCTAACTGAAAGGAGGCTGAGAATGAAGGGGAAGCATGTGGAAAATTTAGCGAGCAGGAACTCTGTTCCCCTGTGATCAGAGTACTGTGAAGCCCAAGATACGTTGTAATTCAAACCAACTTTGAAAATATATTTGTATGCTAGTATGCTGATCTTTTTTGCTCATAGACATTTTGCTGGGTTTTATTTCGTGACTGGTTTTTTCAAAAGCACTCCCTTGATTTTGTCTACATTTTTTAGACAGAAACTTCTAAGAATATTAAGAAAAAGTACTGGGGCTGTTAATGCCCCTATCAATCTTTCTCTTTTTCCAACGTCTCTATATGACTTGAGGCTCTTCACAACCTCACAGGAAGCTCATGTGTAAATGTGAATGTTATCTGTCTTAGATTTGAATCCTGACTTTACTGTTCATTTTATCTCTATCTCTCTATCTTTCTACCTATCCTCTAATATCTCATTTCATTGTTCTTTCATTTGCTTATTAATTTATATTGATTTTTAGACTTTCCCCCCATGAAGTCCAGGGATGATGAAAAGTCTTCATTTCAGGTTTTACTTGTTGGTGGCAGTTTCCTTCTTTCATTGTTGTTGTTTTGGTTTGTGTGTTCTGTTTTAGGAACGGTCTTACCTAATTGACAGGTAATCAGATAGGACCGTGGAAGTTTGTGCAGGGACTACTAAGGAGCAGATTTGGGCTGGACCATGATGAGTGTTTCAGGCCTAGCCTTGTTCCAGATTGCAGCATAGTCTAGACTGATCACTGGATTTCCAGGATCCTTCAGGAGCACACATTGCTTTAAAAAAGGGTCTCCCTGTTAATTGAGGTGGTCCTTGATGGCATCTTGAGACATCGAGCGATCCATTTCCATTCCCACAGCTAAGAATTTAGAAAGAACCGTCGGGCTTCCAATGGTCCATGGTTCCGAGAGAGAGAGTTGGGAAGGTATGTCAGGATCCTAAAGAGTAGGAAGATTGCATGGGCCCCAGTGGTTCTTTTTGTTTCTTGAGAGTACAGTACAGGATTGAGCTAATTTTCATTTGCCATGATCTCCATATCAAAGTCCTTGGTCATTGATGGAAAAAGCCCTCTTCCTTTTGGAAAGAGTACACCTCTTTGTGGCCTGCTTTCTGCATCACACTGCAGGGAAATCCATGGCCTGATGGGGTTAACCCAGTGGAGATCAGGGAGGAAGGGAAGGAGGTTCCATCAGCCTTTTTTCTTCCCTCTTTCCTCTACAAGGCTTGTTATGTTTTGCTGAAGGAAATAATATCTCAAAGACCTTTCTCTGGCCTTTAAGAGTAGATCCTAGGAAAGTCAGATCAGGCTATAGAAAAGAGCTAGCATAAATGAAGACGTTCACTAGAATAGTGTTAATACAAATTAAGTGTTGGTCATCAGTGCAGCTAGAAACTGAGAAATGAGTCTCTGAGAAGAGTTGAAAAGATAGCAGTACTTTGTCTTTGGATAAACTAGCGAAGTTATAAAACTAATCCAATTTGAAATCTGCCCAATTTATGCTCAATATATAGTACTCTAAAATGCTTTCAGATTTAGAAGAAAAGACAATGAAATTATTTTTTTCTCTTTATTAGGCCTTTCCTCCAAATGCCATCATCATATTTTTTTACTGCAGTTCAGTGACTATCTTCTTTACAATAATCAAGCTGATCAGTTATCGCTTACACCTCATGTTTGATAAAGGAGAAGTAATTCAGCAAAGGCTCTCCAGAAAGAAAGAAAAGCCAAATCAAGACAAAGAGGCCAACAGTGAAAACATAAATCATCATAAAAATCCAAGGTAATATTTCTAATTAATGTGTCAGTTTGTAATTTAAGTGTTTTGATTTTGATTAAAATGCTTTTTTTCATTTATTAGTTTATGAAAATATGCCAGTATAGGCATACAAAAAGGCACACATTTTTCATATATTTAAGCATACATTTCAGCAGAAAATTGATACTGATTATCAAGATGTCTTAACTGACTATTAATATGACTTGCACTGTGCTCTGACATTCATTAGCATTAAACTCAGCAAAGCAAAGTATTTTCCTTCACTGTTTTCACTTTGTCACGTCAATGCTTTGCACACACCAGAGGAATTTCAGAAGGAGCATTTGTATTAACAGAAAAGTGAGACTGCATGGAACTGAAATGTAAGGTATCCTGAGTATCCTTGTTACTATTTTTGCCCTTATTTCTGATGAATTAAGAGAGTATGTCTTATCATAAAGTAATGTTTATTTCTTAGCTTCTCTGAAAAATAAAATGTATATACAATGAATACAATGAAATGGGATCTAGGGGGAAATTGTTTTTGGTCTAATACCAAAAGAATCATAATTCTATTTGGTTCTATTTGTGTTTCTCTGTTGGATTAGCAATAATGGGAGTATTAACAATGACAAAAAGGAAGAGGCCAGCCAACACCTCTCTACGCCTCCCCTCCACTGCAGCTCCAGAGGGCAAAGCATTCACTCTCATCACTCTTCTGGGCTACTGGTTAGTGTCTGCCTTTCTTTTTGTTTTTGTTTTCCTGTTGCTCTAGTGTTGACCCTACTTAGAATGAGAGTGTGCAGTGGTCGTGACTGTGATTTACGTGCACACCAGTTATAAATCCTGGTCCTTGTAGAAAAATCACATCTTAGTATAGAAATGACCTGAGAGGAACACTTGGATGTAAGATAAACACCCAATCATGTGTTGGAAACACATCCATCAGCCTCCTCTGCTGGGCCTGCCACTTTGTGCTAAATAATTGATCTGCAGATCTTCACTTCCCTCTGCCTTCTCCTGCCTGTCGTACATCTAAATGATTGTATTTGATAGGCCTTTCCTTGGAACCAATTCTGTCTCTTCACATTAAATCATACTTACTCTTGAAAATAGGTATCCATCGATTTTTGAAAGTTTGCACTATGCCACTTAGATTTTACAAAAGACCTCCATTAATACCTGCTTCCAAAACATATTTTCAATTTCAGGGCAAAAAGCTAAAATCAAAAATAGTGTCCAACATTGCTTTTGCAGCAAACTGCTAGAGAGGTAAGGCGTCCCCCGAGCGAGAAATGAGCGTGGCCCCACCCAGCACCTTCCCGAGAAACTACTTTATATAGGCTGTGTATTTGTCAGCATTCCTGCTTTGACTCTATATGTTAGTGTTATTTTAGGTTTTATGTGTTATTTGCTGTGATTTTCTAGGTTACTTTTGGGTTTCAGGAATTTTCTAAATATTTTCCATATGAATAAATGGTAGTTGATTTTTTCCTAGATGCCATTTTGGTCATCGGAATACTCTACTTTCAGATAGTGAGGGAAACATCTTTTTATTTTTATAGAGTAATTTCATTATTCTATTATAGTATAAATTAGAGCATTATTCCTTCTCCTTACTTTCTAAATCAGGTCCCTTTTATCACAAGTACAGTGGTTTTGGTTATATGTATATAATTATTTATTGTTTTGCTCCCCATTTTATTAGAAGCTTAAGTCATTTAGAAAAACATCACATGCTGCTTGGTGTCTGCAGACTGCCTGGAAATGGGCCGTGAGCTGAGTCATATATTGATTTTTGTTCTTTCTTTTATTTAGGAGTTGCCAGCACAGGAAACAGTGGAAGATCTCAAAGGTAGAGTGTTTATTATCATCACTTAACATTTTATCATAGCATTCTCCTCAGGAAAGTGAAAAACATTTTTTATAAAATGGAATGCCAGTGAATTAATTTAAAATAAGAACTGTATCTAAGACTCTATAGTTATATTTTTTACTTCATTTCTTTAACTCTGAATTTTAATTATTCCTCATCAGAATTTTTACATCATCTATTTATTTAAATGGTGATATTTTACTGATCGTGTTTCATTGTCCTGAAATATGTGGCTCATATTAGACGTAAAATAGGATAAATTTATCATCGGTGTAAAGCATTTTATTATAGTACTTACACTGAAAATTGACAGGAAATTAAATCACATTCTATACATCTGCGTTTTCTTTGATCATAAATGTTATTTCTGGGAAATTTCTTTTGACTTCAAAGTTTTTGTTTTACCCTTTTACTAAAATTTAATTTTTATTGTCTTTGATTACCTACAATAGACTTAGAAAAGAACTTTTGGAAGTCTGAATTAATCTTTCCTTTCTCATCAAATTTTATTTTTTTCCAGGACTGATGCAAAGAGAAATTTATGCTCTATTTAAATTTTGAAAACACATGTAATTCTGTTTTCTGGAAAACAGCTGAACTTAGCACCATAGCCCGAAAACCTAAATTGAAGCTTCTTTTTTCACACAGTTATATTCCATAATAATAATATATAATTATTCACATTCTTTTTACTATATTAATGCAACTAAAATAAAATGTGCTTTAAACAATTTTCAAATATTTTTGTTATACTAAAGGTTTTGTATACCTTGTTATTTTACCATAAATTTGACCATATTTTACCATAAAATACCATGTTATTTTATGTCCATTTTACTCACACATACACGGGCACACACATTTTTTATTATATTAAACTATATAATCTTTTTTATCAGGTATATTGTTGCTACTACACCCTTGCTTTATATCTTTTCAATATCTGCCCTGGGCCTTCAATTTCACCATTTTAGTTTAAACAGTTACCTTCTTTCTTTGTACTAGGAATTGAAGTAGAAGCCTTTATATATCTATCATTTATTTCTGAATCATAACAAGTAAAATGTACAGGTGTCATTTAAACCCATACCTAATACTAAATACAATGTTTTTCAGCAGTACTGTACTAAAGCAATTTCCCCCTTTACTAATCTCATAATAAATACATTATCTTACTATCAAATTAATTTTGTTGTTAAAAGGCACAATGGCTTTTTTTTTAAGCTCTGTTGAAATACAATTCATTGTTCTTGCAATTCACCCATTTAAATTATATTCAGTGGTTTTTAGTGTATTCACATAATTGTATCCATCATCATAATCAATTTTATAATATTTTCATTACCTTGAAAAGTAATCCCACATTATTTAACCATTACTGCTCAATCTCTTCATCTCCTTTAACTCTCGACTACTGCTGGTATGTTTTTTGAACTTTCATTTCTGTTATTTTTCTCTGTTTATCTATACTTATGTTGGTGTCACACTGTATTAATTGTTGTAGCTGTTTTGAAATTGGAAGCTGTGAGTCTGTTAACTTTGTTTTTGTTTCTTACATTTTGATGCGAACTATTAATTTTTGCAAAAGAGACAATTGGGATGTGATAAGAATTTTGTGGACTCTATAGATAAATTTGGAGAAAATTGCCTTCTTAAAAATAGTAAGTTTTCTAATCCATAAATATGGGATGTCTTTTCACTTATTTGGATCTTCTTTGATTTCTTTTGAAAATGTTCTGTAGTCTTCATTATACAAGTCTAGCACTTCTTTTGTTCAAATTCATTCTTAAATGTTTTTTTCTTTTAGATGCTCTTATAACCAGAATGTATTCTTAATTTCACTTCAGATTGTTCATTGCTAGTGTATAGAAATATAATTTATTTTTGCACATTGGTATTATATTGTACAAAGTTCCAGAATGTTTATGAGTCTTAACCGTTTTTTTGGTTGCTTCTTTAAGGTTTTCTATATATAAAATGCCATCTGTAAATAGAGATTCTTTGCTTTTCCCTTTCCAATATAGTTGTCTTTTATTTATTTTTTTCTTGACTAATTGCCTTGGCTATACTTTCCAGTTGATTTAAAATGATTAGATTGGACATCATTATTTTGTTTTTGATCTGTATAGATAAATGTTCTGTATTTCACCATTAAGTATGATATTAGCTTTGAGTGTTTCATTAATAACCTGTATCAGGTTGAGGAAGTTCTCTTCTAATGTCAGTTTGTTGAATGTTTTTATCATGAAAGGGTATTGGATTTTTGTCAAATACTTTTTCTGCCTTGATTGACATGATCATATAATTATTGTCATCTTATCTTTGTTGATACACACACACACACCCTTAGGTAGTTTGCTTTTTACAGTTGAAGTGTCAAAGCTAGAAGCCAGATTACTTTATTTAGTCATATTTTATTGTTAAGCAGTATCTTAGTAAAGTCACTTTACGCCACTGTTTTTCTTAGATTTCCAGGTAGGAAATTCATTATTACCACTTTAACTTAGGGTTGAACAGGTTCTGATATATGATATATTAGCACATTCACAAATGACCCATTTATGTTTGCAGTTTATTTATGCAATGAATTATAGTTGACTGACTTTCTTTCTTGGTTTTCATAGTAGCACTTTTTCTCTTCTTCTCATTTTCTTCCTCTCAGTGTCCTTTGAATGAGTCTGTTCTGTTTTTGACATATAAACGCTGAAGTCTCCCCTGAGCTTGGTCTTGGTTGCCTTTCTCCAAAGTTCAACTCTCCCTTGGTGATATCATGCCAGTTTTAAGTGCCTTCTATGTGATCATGATGAGTAAATTTGTTTCTCCAATTTTGACTTCTCTCTAGACTTGTCTCATGTACAAAGCTTTTTCCATCTATTTAAGATATCTAATAGTCATACCAAATGCCTGACTAACTATGAAGATCTCTTAACTGACTTCTCTAAATATGTACTTTCTGCTTTTTTCATTATCACCAATCCAGTTGCCCAAACTCCAAAATCAAAGAGTTTTCCTTAACTGCTTTTTTCCTCATTAGCCTCTGCATCAGTACATCCTTAAGTCCTGTCAGTTCTACTCCAGAACATATCTCAAATTTATCTGTTTCTCTCCATGTCCACCATTACTGCTCTAGTCCAAGACATTATTATTTCTCAACTGCAGTAGGTCTCCCTTCTTCCATTCTTACTGTACATCATCACAGTCTATTCCTCAGGCAGTGGGCAGAGTTATTTTTAAAAACCTCATTAGACCATATGCTCCTCTCCCTCATTCAAAATATTCTTCTGGCTTTACATTATTTTTAGCATAAAATGAAAGCTCCTTACCTTGGCTAATAAAGTCTTATAATTCAGACCCTGCATGCCTTGCTGATCTCTCTTCTTCTAATGTTCTCCTGTTCTTCTGTTTCAGCTTCATGCATTTTCTTTCTGTTCCTCAAACATGCCAAGCCAGTTCCCACTACAGGATTTTTCCATAATTACTTGTTTTTAACCTGAAATGCTTTCCCCACTTATCTTGTATGTCAGAAAATGGTCCTGGTTTCTGTTAGTCTGTGTAATCACAGTGTGTGATTTGGAGGGTAATGAGATATTAAAAATGATTTAGTAATGTATTTTATAAGTCCAAGACCTGTCTTCTCAGGCTCTGCCTGGAGATTTCTCTTCCAATATTTTTATTCATTTTCCATAAATTTGCTTTATATTGGGTAGTCAAAGAAAACCTCTTTGACAGTGTACCATTCAAGTTGAGAGCTGACATAGTAGAGCATCCCCACACCGTGTGGAGAGGTGATGCGATGGAGTAGAGGTGGGTCAAACCAGGACTCAGGATCGGGCTTTAGTCTCATTTAGCTTCATTGTAGCTTGGTGACATTGGGCAAGTTTCTTGACCCTCCTGTTCTTCTGTTTGCATGTGAAGTTATCTTTTCTGCCTGGTAGGTAACCTTGCATAGGGTTGTTACAAAGCTAAACTTATTTTCACTTTTATAATCAACCAACTTTCTTGAACACAGATAAGATAATATACTGGTCTCTCTGGAGGATTCAGCGATTATAAGCTATCGTTGTTTTCCTAGAACTGTGTAGCCCAGTTGGGAAGAGAATGTAAATGTGCTTAAATTCAACTACAGTTTAAGAAATGTATGACCTGGACTGGTGATAGTAGAACACACTGTGCTATATTCAGATATTGATTTACAAGGATGCACAACTTAAACCATTATGTCCCTTCAATAAAAATAATGGGGAAAAAAAAGAAATGTATATTAAGTGACATTTAGTTTGATAGACATAGAACGCTTGAAGAGTTCAGAAGTTTTTCTCTGGTCTAGGTGGTCATGGGGAGCCTGCATGTTGAAGGAGGGTGTGAGTAAGACCTTGAGTAGGATCTTCAGTGTGTACAGGGAGAGCGTGACAGATGAGAGTTGATGTCCAGAGTTTGTGCAAGAGTAAAAGAGGGTCTCCTGACTATAGCAGGGTCAGGCGGGTTCTCTCAATTGTCCCTCCCCCGTTTTTCTGCCCTCCTGACCTTGCAACTCCAGTGGAACCAAGATCTCTACTTTCATAACTTGTGCCTTAGCCCCAGAATCCCAGGGAGGGGCTTCTCAAAGCTTCCTACCAAAGTGCCTTGAAGGCAGAGAAAAGTGAGTGTGTACTTTTGATTGCTCTGCCTCAGTCTCCTCAGACCCGGGGCTCCTCGGCTGAATCAGTCTACAGCAAGGGTTCATTAAAAGAAATAAAACAAAAATCAGAACAGTTCTATCTTAATTTTTTTATCCTTTTTTATAATATGTCCACTTGTTTTGATAATGAGGCGATATTTTATATTACCTCGAGTTGTGATATTTATTTTTTTCCTCAAATTTTTAAGCAGATAAGTTGCTTATCATGTTTTTCTAATGGCTCTGCAAGCTCTTGGACAGTGTCTCCCCTTGTTCCCCCTGGAGAGTATGCTTTGTGATTCAAGTGAAGGGAAAGTGGAAGGCATATACTGATGGAATAACCATAGGCTAAGGGAGATAGAAAATCCAAAAGATGACCCCTATTTTTTAAGCATCAGAGACTTAGAGAATGATGGGATCATGAACCAGGTACAGGGAAGTTGGGGAGATGACAGAGCACATTTTCAGTCTCCATCAGAAGTAAATATTGTTTGCAGATGCAATTTAAAGTATTTAAAAAATATGTGAATCCTGTCAGAAGTTACTACTACTGCTTTCAGGTCAATGTCTCAGCAAGTGCATTGCCAGTTCTTGGGTAAATGTTTTCTATGTCCATCCTTATAGATCCTCACGGCAACCTTAGGGTGGTAAATTTATCCCCATTTTGCAGATAAGGAGGTTGAGGATAGGATTAGAATAGTGGTTCTTAGTTGGAGAGTTTAGCTCCGCAGGGGACATTTGACAATTGTGGAGGCAATTTCCATTGTCATGACTGAGGGCAGAGTTGCTACTAACATTATGTAAGTGGAGACCAGCTGTGCTGCTAAGCCTCCTAGAATGCACAGGGCAGTCCTCGGCAAAGAAGTATTTATCCAACATGTCAGTAGTGCCACAGTTGAGAAATCTTGCTTTAGTGGGATTGAATGCCTTGCCTGAGCTGATGTAGCCATTCAGTAGCAGGGCCAGGATCTTTTTGACTCTGATTCCCCTAATGTTGCTTAAACCATACCCTTCTGCTTTCCCAGGCCACGAAACAGCAGCAGTTAAAGTGCCTGAACTGTAATTTTAAGTAAGGAGATTTCCAGAACAAATTCACAGTGGAGGTGATGTTTTAAAAATAAGCATCAATCACAGTTGTCCTGTGCTGTTTTTAGTTTTGTTATTATTAGGTCTCGTGCTAGGACAGTATTCCTCCATTCTGGATGCTATTAAAGTTGTTGTTGATTTCAGATGTCGTCCTGTCGGAAGACCAGCCTGGAGCGCCAGTGTCATCTACCTCTCCTGGTATCAGAACAGAAAGCTTACCTGCTTCTAAGGTGGACGCGCTGGAAACTATAACCACGCCAGCAATACCAGTGAAACCAGTTGTGACAGAAGCTCTAATTAAAGGGAAGGAAAAAGGAGGCAAGAGACAGCCCCCTTTACGCCACAGATCTGAGGGTGGCTTAGTGGATAAAGAAGTCATGAAGAAGTCGCCACATCTGTCTCTGTCCCAGTATGACTTATTAGAAACAGATGTTTCTTTCCAACCTTGGGGGAGTGAGAATTCGGTCCTGATTCCAGACCCTGTGAATTATGCCCAGGGCTCCATAAAGGAACAGTTGCAAAACAAGTCACCTCAGGACAGCCTGAGCAGTAGCTGCCCACAGTGTAACACCATTATTGTCAAACCTGCATGTGAGCCCAGAGATGCTTCCCAGCAGGTGGACCCTCCCTTGAACGAGGAAGTGAACTACTCAGACAGTGAGGTAGCAGTTACTCTTATTGACACTTCTCAACCTGGAGACCCTCTAAGTCTGCATGAACCCATTAAAATTGTCATCACCATGAGCAGTAGCCCCAACTCCATGACAGACTTAGAAAGTTCACTCCACTTGAAGGTGATTGGCACTGAGCGGATTGATTTAAAGTCTGTTGCTGAGCCAGCTGCTTCAGGGGCGGTCAGTCCTCCAAACATTGAGCAGATAAGAATTCCAGTCATCACCCTTGAGTTATCTAAGGATGGGGGAGGGGACATTATTTGTCCTGAGGGCAATGGAATTGCAAGGACTCCAGAGAGATTGAGGTTGGAGCCATCTTCCATTCAGTGTTCTGGCTATGAATCTGGGGAGCCAGGCTTTGCCACGAAGGACTGCAGCCCTTCCCTAAGGGACCACTATGGAACACCTCCCTCACTTATACCTAATGTGGTCTCAGAGTCTGAGGGAGGTAAAGAAGGCCAGGCTAACCTTGACCCATCATCCTGTAAAACTAGCCACGAGAAGAGACATGCCCGGGTCCTCAGTGTGGATAGTGGGACAGATGTCTTGTTGAGTAAGAGTTCCACCGATGTTGTTAGTGATAAAGAAAAAACAATTCCAACTTCCAAATCTGACCTAGAGGCCAAAGAAGGACAAATACCTAATGAATCCAACTTCCTGGAATTTGTCTCCCTGTTAGAATCAATTAATACTTCCAAGGTGGTGACACCCAACCAAAAGAATGGCCTCGCAGAACAGAACGAAGAAAGTGGACTTCCCAGAGGTATGGCTCTCATCAGTTCTATCCTGATGATACAAAGAAGGCAATACATCTCTTTGTAATTTGCCTTCTGTGTTTGGTTTTACAAATAGCAGAGCAACTATTAGGCAACTGCTTCCTGCATGGTGTTGTCATTGACATTTGCTGACTGTGTCAATATTAAGCTTATGTGATGGGCATATAGTAAGCTGGTCTTAAACTCCACCAGGAAGTTTCAGGTGCAATAATCTATTTTTGGCTTCCTTAGAAGGTAAGAATACTCATTTCCAAAGAAATAGGAATTACAGTTTACTATGGTGACAAGAATTCAAAATAGATGTCTCTTTCTTGATAGAATATATGCATTCTGACAAAGCTGATCATAAGGCAGATTGTTGTGAAGTGAATATACTTTTCTGTTGAATTCCATTATAAAATCATATTCTGAAAATAGAGTATATTTTCTGTATGGAAATAAGATTCATTTATTGTCAGGTTGCCTGCTCTCTCTGGGCCTTCATTTCTCATTGGTAAAATGATGTTACCGGGCTAGAGTTTTCACAAAATGACCATATTTCTGTAATAATTGATTTCATCATTTCTGCATATATATGTATATATATAATTATATATATCTGTGGAGATAGTGTCTGTATGGTAGGATTACTTGTTGTTATGCAGTTAAGTTTTTGCTGTAGGGGTTGCATTTCTTAGCGCTAGGATTGTCCCTTTGTTGCTGGCCATTCTCTGCTCTCTAGGACAGCTCAGGGACCCACCCTGGCTCCATTTGGCAGCTCCCAGTAATTTACTCTTGTTTCTTTTGTCTTTCCTGTGCTCTGCCAAAAGGATTTCTATGCTTCCTAATTGGTCCATTCTTGCTTAAAAATTCATTAAGCTTAAATATTTAGATTATGTGAAGTGGATGTGTTCTCCATTTGACTATGTCTGTCTATGGAAGATTTTGCATATAGCGTTATTAAGAACAGGAAAGATTCAAACTTTTAAACAAAAATAGTAAAAGAAAGTATTGGCTACTGTGAGATAAAAAAATCTTTCCAATAGAAGATGCATGTGTTAATCATCTCTTAAATATTTAAGGATTCATATATCTAGACTAGTCCTGTCCAATAGAACATTCTGCCTCTATTGTCTTATAGTAGCTACTAGCCATAGTAACTATTAAATGCTTGAAAAGGAGATTGAGCAGCTGAGAAATGAAGTTTTTAATTTTAATGAATTTTAATTCATTTAAATGGCCACCACATTGGAAAGTGCTGATCCAGATTTGTGTGTATAGTCTCAGGAAGCTGGGTCATGGTGGACAGAGTACTTAATTTTTGAACCTGGTAACCCAAGATCAAGTCTTGGTTCTGGAGTACAGGCTGGGTGAGTTTGAACCACTCACCCGATCCATCTGAGTTACAGTTTCTTCAATAAAACAGGCATAACAATAGGTTACAGATTCACCTTGAGGATTCAATTGGGGAAATATTTGAAAAATTCTGCTATTTGAACAATTTCAGACTTTTATTCTGATTTTCACCTCAAGCCATATGTCAGGTTTATTTGCTCTGTTGACTTAGGTTTCTACTCCTCTTAAATTTTTTGGGCAGCCATATTCAATCAGAAGAGTGTTGAATTGGAAACTTAAGGGGTGTGCAAAGAGATATGGATGTCATGAGGCATTCTATGGAAAGGAACAGGCTTGGTTGTTGGGAACTTGCAGGGACAGCATGGAGGAGTTGGAGCAGATTATGTGCCTCTTTTAGAAAAGGATAGAGGTGGTTAATTGAAGGATGAAAGAGAAAGGATCATAATCTTTTTAGTTCTTAGAAGACCATAAATGTCACCTGATTTTTTAATGATGCTTTATATCATTGAAACTGATAATGTTTTCTTATTTCTCTATCACTAAATAATAATTTGTTATTTATTATAATCTAAAAACTCATTTTAAAAGGCATTCATAAAACAACACGACAGTAATGATCTTAGCTGTCTTGGAAGTGTTCCCTAATCTTTTTCTTGCTTGATAGTGAAAGTATGCTTGAACATGGACATGACTATAAGAAGATAAGCGATCTCCCAATTCTCTCTATAGTACTCTTGTTTCCAATCCAGGTCATTTCCACAAAGGGCTTTAGTATTGATTTCAGGTTTTGGGAATATCCTAAAATTCAAGGTTATGTATGTCAGAACCCCAACAAGAGCATGTCTTAGACCAGGGATTAAAGTTCAGCTGTCGGGACAGTGAATTGCCTCTGGCTCCAGCACCCAGTCGTGGATGCATCTGGATCGATAAGGAAAGCTGATGGACAAGTTTGACATGTGGGACATGTAGTACGTGACCAGCACAGACCCCCTCACCAAGAAACAAAAGAATGACATCAGTTGAAGAAGACCACCAATAACTTCAAAGGACAGTGTCACCTTGTCCAATCAGGAACTGAAAACTGGTCTGCAGACTCCTGTCTCCATCCCCCTTCCTCACCATGTGGGCTTTTCCCTTAAAAACTCAGGCCACTGGCAAGGCCTTGAGTCAGCCTCCCCACTAATGGGGTCTTAGCCTCCCTTGACTGGCTCCCTCTGTCTTTCTGCTCCCATCTAATGGGGTCAGCCTCCCTTGGCTGGCTCCCTCTCTGTCTCTCTGCTCCCCACTAATGGACCCCCAACTTGCTTACTCGCTGTGCCTGTCTGATATGTGGAGTGACCCTGAACCCATGGGGTCTGGACCTCCCTGGGTCGGCTCCATCCTTTACCCTCTGATTAAACCTCTGCTTGATCACTCGCCTAATGCTGTGGTGGGTTCTTTGAGAGACCCGAACACCCCCACAAATGTAAAGCTACACACTGTCAAAAGTCTTTGAAACAATGTTTTGTTTTTTTTGGGATACACTTTATTTTACTTTGTGGTCATAAAAAAGGATTGCTCAAATGACAAGAAACAAAGGTAAATTCAGATCTTGTGTTAGGTTGTAAGAGAGTAGCCACCATCACTTGTGTTTGGGTGGAGACTCACAAGCAAAGGGAGGAGTGGAAAGCTTCATAGTAGAAAAAGGGAGGACTTCAAATGTTCTCCCGTTGGAGGCTCTAGACCCTTGGAAGCTGGAGGTGGGCTACTTATGTGACTGGGTATCAGTGCGTGTATGACTTTCTGTGGTGGTGGTTGTCTCTGCTTGCAAATAGGGCAATTAAGGACAATTGGTCAGGTTTTAATGAAGTCCTGATGATTCAGGGCTGATTGTTGTAGGGGTTATTGTTTGACTTCTGGAAACGTTTGCTAGAAATAGAGGTCTGATTTCCTACAAATCTGACTCGTTGGTTACTGAAGCTGGTTACTATAGGAGTTGGTTTCCTGGGCTGGTTGCTGTAGATCGTGGGTCAGTGATATGTGTGTATATGTGTACATATATGTGTATATGTATATATACAGACAATACAGACGTATAAAATCTGGCCATTGTACATTGAGTCTCCTCTGGGATCTCCCAGAAAATATTCATGAATGTTTGTAGTTGCTTATTCAAGAATTACCTTTAGTGCAGAAAAATGGAAACAACCTAAACTAACAGCAATTAGGGTCTAGCGAAATAAATTTTTCTCTGTCAGTGTAATATTATATAATTACCATATCATTTAAATAGTAATATTAAATATTTATAATATTTGAAGATTAATAACTATAAAAACCTTGGTATATTATTTAATTTTTATAAAAAATATGTTTATATACCTAGAGAAAGGGGACTGTGATATATATATACATACACACATATGTATAATATATAAATAATATATATAAAATATGTAAATATATATGTATACCATACATCATTAGAGAAAGGGACTGGGGTGATATATTTATATATATTTGGTTCCTGAATCAGCCTGATGGGATTGATGATTTAAGGTTTTTTTTCTTCATTAGTTAAAATTATATGCAAATAAGTGCACTATTTTTATCAAGAGAAAATTCCTATAAATATTTTGAGGGGAAGAAAATAAAATATAGTCCATATGTTGACACATGTAATGTACCCATTTAAGAGAAGGAGAGGCTAAGAGATGAGAACGAAATGCGAACAAATGATTCCAAATACATGCAGTGTGAAGGGCTAGAACCGTCAAAATGTGTTCCACAATTTTTTATGCTACATGATCGCTGGCTAAAGCTTTTTGTTATGATAGCACTTTTCTCACAAATGTGTTTCTTGAAAGCTATGAAAACTTCTATCTTGACAAGCTGTCAAATGAAATGCAAACATTTTTATACCAAAGAAATTCTAATGGTGGGTTCACAGATGTGCTGGGAAATGTTTATCTTCTGGACTCACATAGAAATCACCAATGTTTCTCAATTACTTGAAGTCTAAGGATGAAAAACTTTGTTTTATACCCCAGAGAAATAGCTTTACTTTTTTGAGGGCCTAAAAATGGTTTTGGTGGCCTTGAAGAAGGCATGCCTGTCAGTTCAGCTCACTAAGTCATGTTTTTCTTTCTGGTAAAAATGTACTCAGAAAAAGATAGCTACTAATATCTCTGGTAATGGGAATAGGGTGGTCACTGTGAACTTAAAAGAGACTGTTAAGGCTGTGTCCTCAGTCAACAAAAGGTTGACCCTTATGGGTGGATTCCATTTTGCATAATGGTATGAAACTAACAATCTTGTTTTGGTTCACTGTTTAAAGAGGATTCTTAAACCCTGAAAACCAAAAAAGAACGTGTACCTATTGCACTTGGAATTCTTATTCACCTTAAATTATTCTCAAGTCTTAGTAGTATGTGTAGAATCTCACCACGCCTCCCCAGCACCCGCCCAGTGTTAAGCCATGTAAGTCAGTTATTATTAACAAGGGTTAAGTACCTTATGAAGGGATCAATTCAACCTTCAGCTTGAAAACTTATATTTAGACAATGAATGAGAAGGAATGATTGATAAGACACTAAAATGGTCAATGAGACCTTGCTCCGTAATAGCCAGGTTTACTTATGTAATTTTTTTCACCCGATGCTGTTCATTTACGAGTTAAGAACCTTTCTGCCTCAGTATTCTAAACGGGTGATTTTCAGCTGAGTAAGCTAGTGGTCACTGGAGTTATTGCAGAGTTCTTTAATCCAACTGTATAGATATCTAAATAAAAGGACTCAACATATGCACATTTCTGTTTTTATATGTATTTATATACTTTCATGATTGGCGAAATTGATACCGGGGTCTTGTGCCTCAGTTTCCTCAGCTGTCATGGGTACTTGTGTCTCTGGGGAGATTTACCCCAGAGCATGGCACATGAGAACAAAGAAGAGACAGAGCACAGAATTGAAGCAAAGTGTGTTTTTCAGGTGGAAGAAAGAGAAAAAAGTGCATCTGTAGATAGATGTGGGGATGCATCCTTGTGAAAAGGATGTCGGCCTGAGGAATTAGGGACTTGAGTTTTTAAACATTCTAACAGGGTGTTCTAAGGTGGGATAAGGTTTCTGACTGGCCTGTCAGTGCTTTCTTTTAAATTGATTGGAGGGTTTCAGATTGCACCTTGGTTCTTTTTAATAGTCTGTATCCCTGACCATCCCTACGCCCACTTGGAGCTTCATAGATAATAGTTAACTGCATTCTAAGTTGAATTGCATTGGTTTCCTGGCTTTGGCTGGTTGCATTTTAAACTGAATTGCTGCCTTTTTTTTAATCAGTCCCTGTCTTTTGTTCCCTTCCCCTGCAACCTAGCTCAAATTCCTATCAAACAAAATGAAAATTTATTTAATCACATTCTGAAATCATAGGTGCCATTTCAATTTTGATAACTTATTTCCAAGTGCTTTCACATTAATTTCTTCTTTAATAGTATATTAACACCTAAAGAAATGCTTTACAGATAACTGCTCTCAGGAGAAAAAGGAGGAAATCCTGGAAAGTGAAAAGCCCAGTGGACGCAATACTAAGCAAGGAAAACCAGATATACAAAGTCAAGACCATACTAGCACCAGCCCTGTGCTTACTGAGTCTGCCAAGATCACGACCCTGTAAGGATAACTTATTCACCTTTCTGTTGGTATAAAGCATGAGACAACCTCATTTACTGGCTGCTTCTTTTAATGCTTTGTTAAGGTTAAGGAAGACTTCCTAATAGTTTTTGAAATTTTTATCTATGTTAAGTTTCCAGGGCAATAGACAAAGACAAATAATCTACAGGGTAACTTCCCAACAAGATAGTTCTGTCTTGCAAGTCATCAGTGGGCCTGAAGTATCTGTACAAGATGAGGTATCTGTGGATGCAATGCATGTCTTCATTGATGAGCTTGGTAAGTCTTCAGAGTTCTTAACTAATGGCAAAATGGCAAAGCTAGCAGCTTTCTTGGAATTGCAGATGCTCTCTTAGCCTGAGTAGCAGACTTTTGAACAGGAAGACAGTCCTACAATTGTGCATACATAGTGTTCATAGAACAGAGTTTGCCGCCTCCTGCCTCAGGGCCTTTGCACATACTGTACCCCCTATACCCACAATGTTATTTATCCTTCAGATCTCAATTTTAAGGTAGAGTCTTCAGGAGTGCTTTTACTGGACTTAATCTAGTAACACCCTATCTTCTTCTTTGATGTTACTACACCTTATAGTTATTTATTGATTGTAATAATTTGATGAGTGACATTACTCCACCCCCACCCTGTAAACTTCTGGAAGGCAGTGCCCACCACCGTATACATGCTTATGTTATTATATGTGCTGGAAACCTGATCCCGATATGTTTTTAGTGCCCTACTATAAACAGAATTTAAATCAGTTTAAATGGAGAATCACAAGTTCAAAGTTCTACAAGATAGAGGATTTAGGTCCTTGTTTTCTAGGATGGGTCTTGCCTTCAGTCTTTTATAGATCAATTCATGCTTGTTATTTTACTTCAAAAGGGAACAGGTTTGGTAATTAATTATAAGTTTACCCCCTCTCTGGGTAATTTTTTTTTTTTTTTAATAATTTTAAGTCCTTTTGCATCTGCAGAGACACAAAGAGACTTTTAAATGAAAAAGAACAACAATCACACCTAGACAGCAGTCACCCTAGGGGCTGTGGTTGTCATCGTTAATGTGTCTCCTGAGGGGAGGAAGCTTCAAGTTGAAAACCAGTTCTCTAATCTATGTACCATCTGCTCACAATAAACAGGGCTAATTATGCTTCTGTGTCACCTGAAGAAGGTACTCCTAAAAGCTCTTCTGGAGAGACACCATTTTACATTGACAAAGGAGCTGATTTTCACACCTCAAAACCCTGAACCTCCTTAGCAGAGCTAATTTAACTCTGCAAATGAATTCCATCTCTGACTTTGCCTCATTGCGAGGCTGACACAGCAGTTAGTGGACCAGGCACTGCTCATATGCAAAACCACATGCCTAATAAGCCTCTTTTTGCATCCAGTGCCCAAAACCACCTACCTGACCCATCAAGAGACTAAACAAAAAAAATGAATCGAAAAGCATATATAACAGTGAATTAGGAGATGGTACAAATAATCAGTCAAAAGCAATTAAGTGTTAAGTAACTGAACCAAACCTTGTCTAAGCAGATTATCAGGGAGGTATGTCATGAAGCTTTTCATAGGTACCTTACACATTCTATAGAGAAATGCAAAAAATAGATCTAGATCACCGATGATTATTCAGATAATTCAAAGTGAGTTCCCTCTAACCTGAAAACAAAAAGCTGAAAGCTGAAATGATCATATGCAAAAACTCTTACATTCTCTTTGCTGCAAATTTGTGATTTTTTAGGAGAAATTAGATCCTGTTATTTAAAGTCTGGAAATCAGAAAGAAGGCCCTTTACAGCAGCAGCCATCAAATTATGACGGGTTCTCTCATGCTCGGTAAGTGGAACTCTGTTTTCAGGTTTGGAAGCTGCTGCTTGCTGGGAGACATGCACCTTAATGACTGTAAATGATGTGAGGATTCTGGTGCAGAATGAATGTGTTAATCTGTTTCTAGGTGTCAAAGCAGGTGGGTTTTGTGAAAAAGAAAAAGAAAATCTGACATTGTAAAGTAGTAAAAAATATACACATTTCCATAAAAGTTACTTTCGAAAAAAAATGTCCCTTATGGCTAAAAATAGAGAGGAAGGCTTGATAACTTTCAGGGAAGATAGCGATGCATATCAAGAACATGGTATTAAATTTGTTGTAAAGAATGAGCTGGGAATGTAGTTCTTGTTTGCACCAAGAAAGGCAAGCTCTTTTGTAGATAGATAATCTAAACATTCTTCCCATTTTCTTCAAAATGCATTAAATAACTTTCTTAATTATGTTAATTAAGTTAATTACATTAAATTAGCTTGCATATCTGGAACTTCCCCGGATTGATGTTGGTGCATAGCGAGCTGTAAACCTTATTAGTAGCATTCATCTGTCTTCCTGGTCTTCAAGATTCTTTGAGGGTGGTCCAGATGTGCCTGCCTCAGTTGCTTGCTCTAAGTGTGAAAGTCAGTTTCTTATTGTACATTTCTTTAGCATTGTATGTAAATCTGAAGGTTTATGGGAGATTTTTGGGTATAACTGGAATGCCTTAGACCTTACTCCTGGGGAGTGTAAAGGGAGTTATAGGAATCTTAATTTCAGATCCTCTGGTTCCATTCTCCTTTCCAAAATCCAAGTTTGCTTACCAGGCCTATATGGGATGTTCAAAGGGAAGCCTCCCATGTGCCTAGAGTAGGGACTGTCCCTGTCCCTGAAGTCAGCTTCTAACTGGCATTCTGTCCTGTCTTCTTGGGTGTTCTCTCATCACTGCCATACTGTCACTCACCTACTTAGGAATATGATGTCAGCTGACAGGTACTCTAGATGTTCTCCTGGCCACACAGTCCTAACTGGGCTCTGATCCTGAAGTAGCCTTCTTGGGTTCAAAGTTATTCCTATGGGAAAAAAGTCATATCTCCATCCCCTCTATGCCTTTCACTCTAGCTCTCTCCCTCTGTTATGGCTCTTCCGGATAAACCAAGCATTTGGAAGCATTTTAGGCAGATTCATTATGCCCGGGGTCTCAGCTGGGATTATTCCACAAAGAGCTGAGCCCAGGTTTCCGATTAGAGCACACTTATATAGGATAGTGCAAATGCGGGAAGAGAGGGATGTAAATTAGTGGAGGGGGTTTCAGGCGCAGGAAGTGCTTTGTCTGCTGGCAGCATTCCAGCAAACTCAGGTCACAAGATGTCTTTATGTCTTTGCTTCATGGCTGCTGGAAGGGGTGACAGGCCTTTTCCCCCACCCCTCAGGTACCCACACAACATTTAAAACACAGAGAAAAATAACTCTTTTACCAAAAAGACATGAAAATTCCCCCTGTGAATGAAGACCCAAGAGGAGAGGGAAGTTTGCCATCCACATCTTAGCTCCAGCTTCTAGGACATTTTCTTGTAATGGTTTGATGAATTTAGTTATCTATGATGGCAGCTTTCTGAGACCAACTGTTTAATTACATGAGAACGTGGCTTTGAAAGCTGACGTATTATTCTGCAATTCTCAGTTGAAAACTATGCTGTTTTGAAGCTAAATTTAGAACAAATTTAAGCTTCTTATTTATTCCCAAAATGAAGTTGTAAGACTTTACAATTCTTATTTTCCTGGATAAATGTACTTTGTTTTCCTTTTAAATACATTAATTGTTTTTGCTGCCAGATAGAATACCAGTTAGAATAAAGCCACATATCTAAAACCTTAAAAACTTAAAACATCGTTTACAAATAATAATGAGCAAGTAGGATTTCTAATACACACTACTTTCTTAGACCAGAGCCACTCATGAACTCATTTTCCCGTCTTAATTTCTCTCCTTTTAATACATTGCCCCTAACTCTGGCTTTCTTTCCTTTCCTTTCCACTTGAGAGCTCTTTTCTCTTTCACCTGCCCTCCATTTCCGGAGCTGCCTGGATTTAAGTTTGCCTCACTGTGTTCACTCTGAATAAACACATTGTTTTGAGGCTAGTTTGTGGCACAACTGAAGTGTTAGGGGACATTGACTGTTTATGCTGAGCTTCCTGTGAAGCCATGTGGGAGTGGAATGTTAGCTTATCATTCTTTTCCTACTCTCAGTCTTCAGGCACCCAGAGAAGTTACCGCTTTCTGTTACACGTGAGAGCAATTCAAGTCAAACAGACTTCATCAGAGTGGGAGTCTTGAGATCATATAACTGAGACGTCATGGGTAAATGTTTTCAAGGATGTGATTTCTCTTTTTTTCTAACTCTTTCCTATCTCATTCTGGTGGTCAAAAGATGTCTTTCAACTTTCATCGTCTTTCATTCAAGACCAGTGGGAACCACGTGCTTCTTTCTGGTAAACTCCAATATAAGTCTCATCGTTTCTGCCTGGTTCTGTCTGGGCCACCTAACCCTGAGCCCTGTTGCTAGGCTGGCTCCTTAGTACCTGGCCGGGGTCTACTTAGGTACTGAGAGCTGGAATTTAGTTTTCCTCTGAGAATGTGTGGAGGTAGCTCTTATAGGGAAACTTGGAGAAGAGTGCTGGGCAATCAGATCAACGGAGGACCCCTGAAGAGCCTGTTTCTGGTAAAATGGCAATTAAACTAAATACAGAGTTTCTTTAAAGAGAAGAACGATCATAGTTTATAGAAGCAACTTTCCTCTTTAAGAATAGCTTTAATGTCCCTAGTTGTTTCTGACGTTTCTTGTATGTGAACATTTCAATAGACATAAGCCTCACATGCCAAGTACTAGGTCTTTCCTCATGATAATTTGACAGGGCTTGGGTCGTGAGCAAAGAATAACACTAAAATGAATATCTTCTCTTACCTTCAAAGATAAAACAACAGACTCTACATGTTTGCTATGATATGGATAGAATATTAATTGAGAATATACATGTTCTCTACACTGTCTTCTCTTGGAAATGAGTCCTTTAGAGGGGACTTCGTTATGGGGTATCAGCGCAGTCCAGTGGCCCATTTGGGCAGAGTGGATGTACACTGCTTTCTGTTCAATGTATGATCACAGAAATCCCGTCACTTCACTTAGCAAAATTATAGCAAAATTGCAGCTGTTCCTTGGGAAGTTAGTTCTGCAGAAAAGTTAAGGGGCTGTCATCAGTTGAATTCATACTTAGGTAAAATGGCTTAGTTCTGTGGTGAGTCTGATCATCTGGATTTCAACTGCTGTCTGACAGGCTGATGGAGGATATTCCAACAGTCCCCAAAGGCCTCCCCAGACTCAGATGTTGACAGTTATGCCATCCATTCATGGGTGGCTAATTTCTTTGCATTTGTGGAAGTTCATGCTGTTGACATTATTTGGGTGTCTTCGACTTGGCTATAGAAAAGAAAAATGATTGTAGAGTAGGATACAAGCAAACAAACTAATTTTGCTTAAATAATCTCTGCATTAACATACCTCTCAGTGTGTGTGTGTGAATATGGAAGAGAAATTCATTCCTCTCTTATCTTTAATGTAAACAATCTCAGATCAAAATCAAGGGCAATGCCACTAGGTCAGAACTGTGCCACCTGGAAGGGCCAAGTCACTCATACCTTACGCCTGTGTTCCAATGAGCTGCAGGTGTTTTGTGCAAAGCGACATCGTGCCATGAAGGAAGCATGTGCAGCAGTAGTTCTGGGAGAAGCCGTCACTTATTAAATAGGTGTCAGATGCTAAGTAAGCTCTGTGGTAAGTACGAAGTAATCCAACTTCATCTCTGATAGATCTGAGGGAAGCGATAGTAACTCTTTTACAGCAAAAAGGAGACCAAGATTGATTAAAAAGCTTTCAACCTCAGTCACTAGTAAGTGGCCAGTGGACACTTATATCTCTCTCCTTGGTCATCTCACCACTGCAGGGACCTCAGGCTCGGAGTTCCTTGGTGGCTGGCAGGTAATAGAAAGGGGTGTAGTGGGACGTCCGGAGATGGCTGCTGCAGTTGTCTGGAGGCGTTTATTCTGTCCCAGAGGCTGCCGCTACAGATCTTTAGTCCCGCATGCCAACTCAGGCAGACTAGGATTTTCTAGGTTTTTTTTTTTCCACAAGAAACTGGAGATCCCTGTTTCTTTGTAAAAATCTATTTTGTAAAATAGTGTCAATTAAAATTTTTTGCAATACCACAGGTTACATAATGATGTGTGGGGTTGGCTGTGGGCTATGAGCTACCAGTTGTCAACTCTTGCTCTGAAGTCTAGGCTTCACCCTGGTCTCTGTGTCCTGAGGGCACCCTTCCCTGCATACCCTGAGCCTACTCCTGCAGGGTCCTTTGCTGCCCTGCTCGCCCCTCTCCTCTCTGGGGTCCCACACTGGCCAGCCTTCCTTCTCAAGCTTCTGCTCTTCTTTGCCCAGATTTCTCTTCTTCACTCATTTCTACTTTCTGGAATTCTCATCTGTCAAAGCACAAATTACAAAATGCCTTTAGTATTCAGTTCCCTTATCATCCTTACCAGGAAATAAGTCCAATCACTATCAGGGGAGTGCTTACCATCATCTCCCCAGTGCTTCATTTATTTGTATAACCCATCCCTTCTTCTAGATTATGCTTATTGAAAGAAAAGTGACAAGCCTTGGTAGCCCTCCCTTAACTTTAAATAATATTGAATTGAATAGAAATGAAGCTTGGGAAGTGGCAAAATTGGGCGGATTAGAGTTCTGGTTGGTGCCAAGAGCATTCAGAGCATTGACATTTAGGGAAAACAGGTGAGAAGCTTAACTGGAGGCACTGAGTCAGGCCCGGGGCACCATCACACCTGGTGGAGAAATACACACGCTGTCTTTGCAGCAGGAGTGACTGTAGACCTATTTGTAGAGAGATGCAACTTGATAAATATGGGATTGAACAGCATCAGCCATAACTTCATCCTCTCGAGATGGCTCTGTGGAAAAAGCTGAAAGCACTGGCCATTTTCCTGATCAACCCAGCTGAACACTTTGTCTTCTCCTTGTGTCAATGGGAAAATCCTGCAAAACGACTCTTTAAACCACTCTATCTAGTAATTTGGGATGGAAACTCAGACCAGATTGTCTGATCCTGGCTTGCATTCATTCATGAGGAAAGAATTTTCTCTGTCCATATGAAAGGCGACTGTGATAGAAACTGGTGACGGGAACCATCCTTCCTTAAAATCAGAGGTTTAGTGTCTTGCAGCATGAGCAGGAGTTTTCATCTTTGACTGATCCAGCTTCCAATCCAGCACAAATATTTACTTCTGTTTGACACGCTGCAGCTGGCTTCGGCATCTTAAGCATCAGTTTTCTACTCTATGAACCAAGATAGTACTTGTAATTAATTCAGAGTGGCTTTAAAAAATAGGTATAGTAGTATATATAAGTGCTTAGGAGGGTACCTGCCATAGAAGCCACAGAGTAAGGCCAGTGGGTGAAGGCCAGTGACAGATTCTGACTTGGGGCCTCTAGCAGTTTTATGAGTTACTTTATGAGGTTTTCAGGTGGTTAAGTGTTTTACATTCTCCCTGTCAAACTGTTGTGTTCCAACATTTTGGCTTCTGTAGCAGTTTTTAGAGTAGGCACTTCAATATTATAGGCCTGGCTTTTAATGCCATTACATTTTGCGTTCTCCTATTATAGTAAACATAAACTTTGATTTCGAGCTTGGAAGGATTCCTAGTTGGGGCTGTTTCTAAGTCATTGAGCCATAGAAGATACTGAAATGCAGGCTTTTCCCTGCAAGGTGACCTCAGGGGCTGGGATCGACTCCAGCTAGGACATTAAACCCCCAGTTCTTATTATTGGCAAGAAAGCCATTCCTCATTGCCATTGTTAAGACTAGTTGCCATGTGACAGTTTTATATCCCTGACTCCCAAGTATGAATAGGGAATTGTGTGCAATGTAACTTCCATGTCTCTTTGGGGATTCTTGGAGGAAACCAGGAAAGGAAGCAAATTTCTCTCCGAGGCCCCACTGTTGTGCGGGAACTAATACATTTCTCATTAACTGCTAAAGAAATATAAGCAGCATTTTCCGGTTGTATAATAGCTGTCCACAAGGCAGGTTCCTTTGGTAACATTATCTAACGTGGTTCTGCTTTTCCCAGAAACCGGAATGAGGGAAGATGTCTTGAATTGCAGCATTTAGAATCGCTCCTTAGAAAAACTTTCGGAAAATCAATTCATTTCATTGTTTTATTCCCCAGGACACAGGGTTGATTTGGTAGCTCAGAGCCTAAAATGATTGAATCTACTTAGAAAGCTGAAGTGTGAATCTGCCTAGAATATTGAAACTGAAGTAAGCTTTCTGCCTAGGATGTGGGAGGTAAAGTTACCTAGAAAGTTGAAGTGTGTTTTTTGTCCAAAGGGTTCATCGTAAAGTGGACTTTTGTTTTCTCTGCTGTTGATCTTGCAATTAAAGCTTGATAGTTCTGTTCTTTCTTCATCAAAGATTTACATTTCTTCTATCAATACTTCTAAGTAATGTTACATAGAAAGTTTTCTTTTGCGAAAGGTAGGTAACCATGCTTTGGCATTAATCTGGCCTTTCCTGTGTCATAAGCAAATTGAATGAAAATGCATATGAAATGCATATTGTCTGCTCTCCAGTGAAATCTGGGAAAAATTTAATATTTGCTTTTATTTTGACATCTCTTACTCATAAGTAAGCATAGAATTCTACTGACTGGAAGACTCATTCTGGAGCAAATGAATTCATAAGGTTTTTATTGGAGCTTTTTGTCTCTTGACTTTATTAAAAATGAGTAGTTTGGGTAGCGATGTATTTATCTGGATTCACCTGTTTTTATCTTTCATTTGTTTGATGAACCATTGTAGTACCTATTGAAGTAGACATTGTTCTAGTTACAGGGAAGGCTTATTTTTGAAAACTGACATAAATCTCTAAACCCAAGGTGGAGTGAAGCCCTGCACTTAATCTTTATTGCCTCCTCAGATTTCTTACTCTTTGTTGACATTAACAGACTCTCTGAACCTTATCTCAATGTAACCTCCCTTGCTAGGATGGCCCTTAGGAAACCTGAAACCAGGGTACTGAAGTATGTACCTGGTTCCCAAAGAAAGAAAGCAGACAGAAAGTTGTAAAAAATTATCATCTTTTACACTCTCTTCTTTTATATTTGATAGAAAAAATAATGAATGTAACAACTGAGCTAAAATGTGGGGCACTGAATCAGTCACGTCAGTCTTCAAAATATAGAATAAAGTGTTGTGAATTCTCCCCATATGAGACATGTTCTATTCTGTGTCTCATTCAGGTAGACGTTGGAAATTTCAGCACTCATCACAAGTATTTCAGAGTCTGCATGTCGCTGCATAACTGCTCACTTGTCTATTAAAGAGTTATGTGTTCACTGCTTTACATTTGAAAACTTTTGGGGGTTCTTGGTGCCTTTGATCACGTATAAGTGGAAATGATCTAACAAAGCAGATGATTATCCAAGGGTTTGCCTTGGAAGAGTTTTTGCTGTTTCGAATTCCTATGCCTTCTCTCTTTTTCAGTTGCTACTCTCTGATCTTTCCACGGTGCCCTTATTATGTTTCCTGAGACACATTAGAGATTAAATTGTCATTCAGACACAGAGTCATAGGAGGGAAGGATAATGAGGCTGATGCTTGGAAAATTTCCGTTCTCCCAGGCACCTTCTCTGAATTCTTGGAGGAGGCCCTGCTGCCCAGTGGGGTTGCATTCCTGTGTCACAGCCCCAGCTGCCACACGGTGGCAGTCAGACCCCGTGCTGAGCCTGATCTTGTTCCCACACTGCAGTTCTTATCGCAAATGCACAGAGGAATTTTACCACCCTTGAAAAGAAGAGTTGTTTGCTGACTTTAAAACACGAATTGCTGTTAAAATTTAAATAACAGATTCTAGTTTTCAAACAGTGTTGATTTATTTGAATACTCTCCATATTGAACATGTTGCTGTGATTTTCATTCCTCAGCTGCCCCTCTGTGTGGCTGGTTCCAGTGTCCCCTGAGTAAGACTGAAGAGTCAGGAGAAGTAGAAAGATAGAGAGAAGCTCTCTTTCTGAGAGCTGGTGGATTATAATTTTTGAGGTCTGGGAAAGAGAACAATTTCAGGAATTTTTTTCCCACAGCCATGGGAAATTGTTGATGAAGCAGATGTATTCTGATTAGTTGTTGCTTGTAGAAGCTTAGATGCTTGAAAACTGGGGAGCACAGTCGGGTGGAATATTATCACCAGCAGTTTGAGACCCACCTCTTTCACCTGTGCCCCTTTCTGTGCCTGACTGGATTCCAGGCCCTGCTTCATCTTTATTTCCTCCTGGGGACTGCCCTTTGCTTTCAACGGTTGCTCACTATTTCGACGATTGCTCTCAGTGCAATCTAATTGAAGTAACTGTGTGCAACCAAGCTAGTTTACCAGAGATTAACCAGAGAACAGGATGATCAAGACCAGACTCTGGATGGTTCAGAGTGGAGTTACGGCAGGTTTGGGTATTTCCATTTCCATTGCATTTTGGAGGCAGCAATGTCTCTGGAAACTTGGCACTCTCACTTGATTAGATTTACTAATACGGTAGGAGGAAATCTCTGTCTTTAAGTGGGAAAAACAGACTTTTTAGATTATTATGCATCTCATAGTACATAGTTTTTAAAAAAAGAGAATGGCATCAGATAGCCTGTAAAGAAAGGGATCATTCAAGATTCCTAGGAAAACTCGAGTGGTTTTTTTGACATCAAAGTCTTTTTGGTCCTTGACTGGGCAGGCTAGTGCACATGGATTGAATTGCAGTATTAGGACCCAAAGAACGCTGTCTAAATAAGGGGAGAAATAGCTTCCAGTTTCAAGCAGTGATTGCCATAGCATTTAGTCCTCTCTAACTTGAAAAGCAGGGAGACCACACACACATAGCTTTTTACTGAGGATGCATCAGTCATAAAATTCAGAAAATAATCTTCCTTAATATCATCATACCTTGTCGAGGGCACTCAGCCCTTGTAAAGAGTTAATTGAGAGAAAACATAAGAAGCTGTTTGAGTCTGTCTTTATAAAGTAGAAAAATACGCATTTCTGCTTCCCTCATTCCTGCTAATAGAGACAATTAGAATTCATATGCTATTTGTGTGAAAAGCATAGGGGTCTTGTCACTATCTAATATGAGAATAAGCAAGGTCATGTCCTATATTAATAGAAGGAAATAGAAAGGTTAGTTGTGTTATTAGGTTTCTAATATATGACAGACATCATTTGTGATTCTACATACCTAGGCAGGTTTAGTTTTCACCACAATCCCTAGAAAGGAGAGATCTTTTCTCCTTTATAGGTGAGAATTTGAGGTAGGAAAACAACATGCTTTTAATCACAGGTATTAAGTAATGGAACACTAATTCAAGGCAAGTTCTGTTTAATTTTAGGACTCATTCAAAAGATTTTGCAAAGAAAACCATACCTTAGATTTTTACATAGGATATTTTAATTGACTTGCATAAGAAAAGGATGTTATCAATGTTATTTTACAATCAGAAACATGCTAAGTACTATGCAAATAGTGTTTCCTAGCAAGAAGCAACTGCAGGAGGAGGATTGCTTTAACATGGCTGTTTGTTACACCTTGTTCCATAGTCAATTCCTAGTTTATTTCAGGTGGCAATAGAGGGTGCTGTCCACTTCCTAGATTTTCTCACAGAAGCACATACAGGTATTTCCATTTTTTTTCCTTCCTATTTATAGTCATCAGCTACATTACCTACAGAATGTCATTTAATCTTTTG
This sequence comes from Solenodon paradoxus, assembly GCA_004363575.1. Taxonomy (NCBI): domain Eukaryota; kingdom Metazoa; phylum Chordata; class Mammalia; order Eulipotyphla; family Solenodontidae; genus Solenodon; species Solenodon paradoxus. Next base: position 163,229 of record RJWH01001287.1, on the reverse strand, counting down.
GTTTTAGAGAAGTTTTGGTCTTTGTTGAATTTTAGATTTCTCTGAATTTGTATTAACAAGGCACTTTCAATCCTTTTGTATTTATTTGTGAAACAACTCCATTAGTACTCAGTGATTTCTGCACAAATCATAAACTTTTGAATATGAACACTGTCTATGTGTTGTTTCTGTTAGTGAGAAATATATCACTGACAGAGACAAGAAGAAGTGTTGTTTATAGATCAATCATCCAAATAACAGAAAGATAGGATTTTAAAAAAGTTTTTGAACTCTGTGTACTTATCCCAGCTGATTCATTGTTTTAAATCTCAACTTTTATATATGATGTTTCCTAAGTGATTCTTTTTTAGGGAGGCTTTTACTGAATGTATTTTCAAATACTCATAAATTTTATGTCTTAAAAAGGTAGAGAAGTTTGTGATTATGTGTGTGTGTGTGTGTGTGTGTGTGTGTGAATAGGGAGAGTATTTAAACATTTTTCCTATAGGATAAGTATTGGTCTGTGTATGAATATATTACTAGGGAGTCAGGAGAATAAAAAATCTAAAAGCTAGTCAGAGACTAATAATGAAATGTGAGATCAGAAACCAGAGGTGATTGCATTAGCATAGTGTCTCATTCTCAGGATAATTTTGGCTGTAAGTACATAAGAGCCAACTTCAAAATGGGTTAAATAATAATATATATGATTTCAGAAAACAGGAAGTCCAAAGGTTTGCACAGAGCAAAGTTGGTTGGTAATTTGTAAGCTTGATGCTGTTGTCAGGAAGCTAGTGTCTTTCTGTCGCTCAACTCTGTTGTGCTCAGGGCTGCAACCTTAGGCTTGTCCAGCACGATGACAATGTGGCTGTTGCAGCGCCAAGTGTTTCCAGGCCCAGAGCATCTAAAGGCAGAGGAGACAGCCTCTTAACTTTCGTTGTCTTCTAACACATAGAACAGTTTGCCTTACGAATTCCCTTATCTCCAGCTGACTCTTTTTTAGCTCTCCTTAGAATAGTGTTAAACATTCTCTTCCAGCTCTAGGCCCTGGCCAGAGTGGATGACGGCTGGAGCTAGGCAGGGACCTGGTATTTCTTCTGAAGTGCACCATCTTGGATGATTGAATAAAATTGGTGTTATGTCAGCAGGAATTCTGTCAGACATGATTATAGGGTCGGCAGCCAATATAGTCTCCTCAAAGTTGATTACACCTGCTAGAATAGCAGATGGAAAAGCATGTCCTAGCTTTTACTAGGAGCCAAAGGGAAAATGCCAGAGTTGGAAGTGCGTAAAGAGTTCTGTTAATTGAAGTTCTATCTATATATGATTAAAGACAATACAACTGTTTAGTTATAGATCATAACTAATTCAGTACCGTGTTCTGCTTCAGTTACCTGAGGCCTTTCTTTTGCCTAATGTATACCTCCTTTGTCCTGCCGTGGGAGGAGGTGGTGGGATGAGGAGAGGCAGGGAATGTTGGGGATAAAAGAAGTAGGAGAAGTGTTACATGATCACTCTTCCTAATAAGTTTCTTGGGAATTATACAGTCCACTATGTACATTTTTCACATAGTACAAGACTGAAGCCTGCTGCTACTACCTCCCCATCCATTAAATATATAGGAAATGGAAATATCATTTCAAGAACACCAGGTGTGTACCTGCCTACCCCACAGCGCATTGCAACCCTAGACAGTGCAAATTATTTGAACGTATGCACAACGATTCCTCTTCTGCCCGGAGCTTTGGAGATACCTGTTGAATTCTTACTGCTTATCTAGGCTTATCCACGGCCTGCATGGGGATCCACCCCGTGTCTTCGGATTTGAGCGTAATTAACAAATGACCTCCTGTACTTCCAGGTAACCGAAGCCTTTATTTTGCTCATCCTCAGGGAAATACCCATCAGTTCCTCCAGTACCACAACTTCTGAGAGTCAAGAGCCTTCTTCTGGGGACCCTGCAGTCAGTGCTCTTCAGCAACAGCTGTTACTCATGGTGTCTCGGAGAACGCAGTCAGAAACCCCTCGGGTACGTTCCAGCATTGCTGCTTGGGAGTGTTGCAGAAGCAAGGATCTTGAAACCTGTTTCCAGGGTGAATTACCTAACCAAATTAGTCAGGTCTTGCCTCGAGTGTTACGTCACTGGGTTGTGGACATACCATTGCAAGGCGCTCTCTGGAATGGGTGTGAATAGACGCCGTTTAGACAACAGCTGTCTTTCACCCACGCTACCAGAATTCCCGCTGTTAGCTGCTCTTCCAAATCCACTGGAAATGTATTTGCCTTGATCATTGATTGCTCAGTGAGCTCATTTGATGAGGATGCCTTTTTCGCTCTGTGGTTTGGAAAATACCTGGATTTTGCGCTGGTGATGTAGTCATGAATTGCTTTTTAATATACTTGCAAACATTGTTAAAAGGAAATCCGTGGGCCTCTAATTTGCACAAAGTATTACATATAATATTTTATTAAGTAACTTGTGTACAAGAGTATTGACATTTAATAAGAGATGAAATAGGTAAAATACAATTCTCTAAGTGAAAGAGATGATACTTCAATTATAATACCTAGACATATGTGTTAGTAATCATATAGTCATTTATTTGAAGTATACCTTGACTTAAGGATAATACCTGCATACTTTGCATTTATCATGTTTGTAAGTTTATTTTAAAAAGTATTTAGAATCCGAGATACGAAATGCCTTCTCGGTGTCTAACTGTGTGTTCTCAGCCCTGCCAGCTCCTATTGTTGATACTCTTTAGGATGTCTGCCTGGACTTATTTACTCGATGCCCTCTCTAGTGATGTCCATCTTACACGCACCATGACTCACTTTTCTCTCTACTAGCTATATAGATGCAGATGTAGAGATGTTTAGACGTGTGTGTGTGTGTGTGTGTGTGTGTGTGTGTGTGTGTGTCGCTGTGTTTTGGCTGTTCTACTTGTCTTTCCCCAGGAATTTCTAAACCCCTTTAAAGTAGAAACTCTGTCTTGGTACCCTTGGAGTTCTTAGCACATATTGATGTAGAATCTACTATATGTGATCTATACAATGTATGTTTATTGGATTAGTGAAGAAATGAATGACTAAAATGGTGAAGTAATTGAACAAAAATTTATACCAGAAAACTAAGAGTAATTACTATAATTCACTGAAACATGAACTCTCAGCTTCCTTGGTATCTAAGGCAAAAGATGAAATTCTATGAAACTTACTCTCTGATAAAGGAAGTTGGATTTGTGTTCCCACTAGATTCATATGTTGACATCCTAACTCCTGAGACCTCAGCATGTGCCTGTGTTTGGAGATAGGATCTTTAAAGAGATAACTGAGTTAAAACAGTTCATCAAGCGTGTCCTCATTCAAGGTGGTTGATAGTCTTCTAATAAGAGGAGCTTAGGATAAAGCTACACACCGAGAGACCACCTTGAAGACAGTGAGAAGAGGAGAGAGGTCTCAGAAAATAAAACCCTGTTAACACTTGATCTCAGATGTCTAGCCTCCAAAGCTGTGAGGAAATACATTTTTATCATTTAAGCCACCTAGTCTGTGATACCTTGTTAAGGTCACCCTGGCAAATTAACACAGAAGTGAAATAATTTTTTCTTTGCATTCCAAGATTTTATTTAAATAGGATTTTCATTTAAGTGGCAATAGATAGCACAATGTGCCAGAATCTTTGATAAGTTTTTCTGAAGATGGAGATATAGTCTTCATATGATTATTATTTTTTTTTTACCATGACCGTCCTTAAGCCTCAATTTAAGATTTTTTTTTAATTGTTCTAAGGAATCCTGTCATCTTCACTGTTGTTTAGTCTTGACATATTCGCATAGCATACATGAATTTCTGCACCACAGAACAGAAAATCATGTTCACCTGATGCACATATTTCCTATTTGCACGCACTCTTCGGCCATAGAACATAATGGAACGGGTTCCCTTTTAGGGGGAAGGTTTACTATAAACCACAACCTCGTTGTCATTAAGAGAAGATGCTGTTTTGCTGATATCACACCAGATAGCTTTCCCCAAGCTCTCTTTGCTGTTGGAATAGAATTCCAGATACAAGCAGCACTTACAATCTCAACTTTCCTGTAATAATAAAGCCCACTCCATCCTGTATATTGTCTTCATGATGGATCAACTTTCCCTTGAAATGCCTTTTGCATTAATGTCTTATAATATGAATAACTCTGTATTCCATGGCCTGAGTCAGTGAATTAGTACCTGGGAACAGAGAGATGGTGACATTGACCTCCTTGGAGGGTTCTGGAGTGGTCTCCAGAGAAGCAGGTGTGCTTCCCTTATGTTTAGTAGACATTTTGACATCTGTGACTGTCACAGTACTGAGAGAATAAAGTCACGTAGTCTGTGCTGGCATAACCTATTTTGTGAGATCTTTAAAAGACAGCATCCCTCCCCAGCTGCTCCTCTGTACTGCCTTGCCCTTTTCTTGTCTTGGCCTTCTTCTCAGTCTCCTGTGTCTTGTATTTGTCAGCCGACAGGAAATTAGAGCCTACCTTAGATCCTTCATGGAAAAATACAGGACAAAAACAAATATATCTATTAGAGTTACCCAGCAATTCCACTTCAGGGTATGTATCCTAGGGAATCTAGAGCAGGAGCTCAAACAGGTATTTGCACACTCATGTTCACAGCAGTATGATTCACAGTAGCCAAAATGTGGGTACAACCCAAGTGTTCATGTAGATATATACAGTGAAATATTATTCAGTCTTAAATAGAAAGGAAGGTCTGAACATATTATAATGTGTGTGAAACTCCAGGCTGTTATGCTAAGTGAAAGAAGCCAGTCACAAAAGGACAAAGGATTATCTGAGGTACCTAGAATAGTCAGATTCATAGAGACAGAAAGTAGAAGGGTGCTTGCCAGGAGCTGGGAGATGGAAAATGAGCAGTTCTTCAGTAGCTATAGGATTTCAGTTTTGCAAGATGAAAATGTTCTAGAGATCTGTTGCATAGCAATATGATTTGTTAGTGCTACTGAATCGTACAATTAAAAGTTGGTAAGATTGTGAATGGTATACTTTTTTTTTTTTTTAAGGGAAAGGTGCAGGCAGGAATGAAGACAAGCAGAAGCAGGCAGGTCGGAAGAGAGAGGAGGAAGAAACAATTTGTTTTATTTTAGTTTTTCATCTTGGTTGTTCACAACTACAAAAAATACAGATTCATGGAAGATCTAGAGGAGGAAAAAGTATCAAGTGAAGCCTTACTCATAGAAGCAGGAAGTGGTAAGCAAAGGCCAGACAACAAAGGAAAAAATGAATGGGGTCTTTGGCTTTAACCACCTTTTCTAACAGATCAGGAGAATAAGAGCCACAACAATGGGGGGGTGCATCTAACAGGGGTCTCCCCACTTACTCCAGGGCCCCAAAAACCACACCTCACCATTAGGATCAACTAAACACGCTCTCTCATTCTCACCCCCACTAAGGGGACTGCCTGGAACCTTGCTGCTGATTAAGGTGGCAGAAATCCTTTGTCAGACTTTGTAACCACAGGTCAATGCCATGTAGGTTTGCAACCTTTGTTCACACTCCATGGATAGTCTAAACAACTCAAACAAAGAATTTACTTTAAAGTGGTTATCAGTTGAACAAGGTAAATTTCAATCTGGAAGAACAGAACTTTAATATTATTCTCAAAGAATTTATTCTAATAAAGATCCAAGAAAAATAGGATTAAATGAAAAGACATAAAATATACTAGAACACATGGCACCGTGAACAGGAGCCAACAAAGTCGAAAGAAAGCAGGAGTAGACTCTCAATGAATTTAGAAATTTACAGTGATCAGATTCAGATTACAGGTATGCAAATTAATATGTGCAAAGAAAGAAAAGAAGGGAATGAAAAGAAATAAAAGTCTATCTAAAGATCAAGTAGATCTGAAAAAGCACCAAATACTAGAAGTTAAAAATATAATAATAAAAAAAAAACTGAAGAATTTAACAGGAGATTTGACATAGATTAGAGAATGGGTGAAGAGGTTATTTAGCCGTAGCACAGAGATGAAGAGAAACATAGAAAAAGAGATTAGGAAGCATGGAGTTCAAGGTGAGGAGAGCTGTCAGACTCCTCAGAATTCCGAAAGAGGTGAAGAAAAGAACGAGGTAGCAAGAGTAAGAATTTAAAGTCAAGAGAACACACAGGTAAAGGCAATGGTACCTTAGTAAGCTGGTGAGTAATAGTTCACATTTTACTAATGATACTGGGTCACTAGTTTTCTTCATGGGAAAGAAAATGGGCCCTTATATTATATACAAAAATATACTGGGAGACTAATGACTTAATGTGAATGAGAAATTAGACAACTTTAAAAAAGATGATATAATCAACCTTGGAATAGAAAGCGATTTGATAAACAAGGCAGAAAATGTACAAAATAATTGCCCTTTATAGGTAAAGCAAGAAATATACTTCATTTAAATTCAGAGCATCTATTTATTAATAAGAAGATTAAGTACAAAGACAAGCCTTAAACTGGAAAGGTATCTGTATCACATATCGTTTGTGATCTTGATCATATATAGTTTGCACAGAGGTACATATGCATACACATATGTATGCAGACATACACTTACATGCATTCATATGTATACATTCATGCACATATACAAAGCATACGAACAGGCAATCCAAAAGAGAAAATGGGAAGTGATTTCATGAAGAAAAACTTAAAAGTGGACAAAGATGCTTAACTTTAATAATAATGAAGCAAACAAACACAAAATAGAATAACAATGAGATATCATTTTATATCTACCAGGTTAGCAAAGATGGAAAATTGTCCAATAATATCAAATGTTGGTGAGAATACGGAGCCATGCAATATTTCTGTACTATTGGCAGATTGTAAACCGATAAACCCACTTTAGAAAACTTGTTTTCTAAAAGAATGTTATCTACACCCAGTAAACTTGTGCATTTCCTGGAAAAGTTAACCAACTTGTTTCCTAGTAAAGTACATTTCTAGAACATTTGACTTCCTAGCAATTCCTTTCCTAGGTGTACGTCTGTTAAACTATCATTCGGGAGTAAGTCAGGACTTTAGCCGCAAGTGAAAATAAAGCCTTTTCTTGGGTCTTTAGAAAATTGCAATCTGGGAAACACCACCCAGGCAAATGCTTCGAGTGGGGGGAAAATACAAAGTTTATGAAGGCCGAGCTGCTTCCTACAGGCAAACTAATAAAATTATTTAAAAGGGGAAAGAAAAACATGCAAAAAAGGAGGTGCAGTGACAGATTGTTCCCTGTCTAAACTCTGATAGCATTTCTTGATCTTTGGGAGCAGGCTAGGTGCTGCCTTTTCAGACTCTCCAAATTCCAGCTGCTGGGACCCTGACTTACTGAGGCCGATGCCTGTAGTCAGGAACCCAGCAATCAGGTGTGGCCGACGCGCGTAAGCTCCAGTCCCTAGTGGCCCTTGACTCCATTTTGGATGTTCCCTTTTTCAGTTTTAACTTCATAGTCATCTTCACAGTCCTAAAGAAATTCTTTGCATCTCTGCATCAGGAGACGTGTCTAAGAGTGTTCATGACAGTGTGATAGATAGTAAAATGAATTTAAAAAAAAAAAAAAAACCCTAAATATTGAAACCCTGAAGTGGACAAGTAAATTGGGCATATCTGTTTCATGGACTAGTAGACAACCTTGAGCACAGATGTGACAGCTTTGAAGCACAGTGTGGATTAGTCTCAGGAACATGCTGTAGAGAGAAAAAAAAAAAACCCGAAAACAAAAGCAATTTGCAGAATACCTACACTGCAATCTCCTTTCTATAAAGTTCAAAACGTTCTGAAATTAAACAGTATAGACTAAACAGTATATTGGGTGTAAGCATAGTAAAACACAGAAGAAAAGAAAGGGAATGATAAACCCATGCTCAGCACAGTGTGATCTTTGACGGAGGAGGGAAGGGCCTGGGAGGGGCCAGAGGGACCTGTCTACACTAACAGTAGCTTCCACTGGGTGATAGCTGCTTAGATATTCATTGGATTGCTTTTCCTGACACTTTACACAGATTAAAAACATGTATTTGCATCAACTCAATATTTAATAAACTATATTTTTGCTAAAGGAAAAGTGCAGGCAGGAATGAAGGCAAGAGGAAGCAGCATTTTATTTTACTTTTATTTAGATGTTCACATTGGTTGTTCCTCCTGGACCTGGACACGAACCGATCCTGTGCTCATCCGGAGGCAGTTGACCAACCACTACTCTGCCAGGGCACGCTTCAACTACACATTTTTAAAATCATGGTACCTAGTGTTCTTCAAGGTCAGGAAAAGTACCCTCAGGCACCTCAGAGTCCTTGGGTGGCTCTGATTTGTGCTCTGAATGCACCCCAGCGCCCGTGAGTCTGGCTGCAAGAAAGCAAGTCCATTCACCCTGTAGATCATATTTAAGAGCTCAGAAAGAGAAGGTGCACATTTGTGGAAGACAGCTGTGACAGACATCAACATTAAATACATGATCATTGTTTTCTGTGAAATTTAATGAAATGGGCCATTTTATTTTTCACTGATGATGAATACATGAAATGACAAATAAGTCAGATTTGATTGCAAGTAGCATCTGAAATGCTGTGATAGCAAGTTGTTTTAACTACTTTTAAATGTGGTATCAGGTGTCAAAGGAGGAAAGTTGTTATAGTTTTCCCCTTATGTTTTTCTTCCTCTTTTCTGTCCTGTGCTCCTCCCTGTTTTTCAGGCGGAGAGTTCAGCTTTTGTGAAGGGTGTTTTAACCTTCGTGTGTCCTCAGTGTCTGGCGCTGAGTCTGCGTGGCTGTGACTGTCTGAGGGGTGTTTTCTTGCAGACATTAGTTTCCCAGAGACTGTGTCTGCCATGCTCTGTTGCTATCCCTCGTCTCAACCTTGTGCCAGTCTCCTAAGAGTCACTCATTATTTGTTAGACAAATCAAGGAAGACTAATTTTTTTTTTCCAAAATTGAATTCTTCTCCACTGGACAAGAGCCAATCAGAGATGAATTTGAGGTTAAACCATTTAAAATCTTAGATTGAATTTCCCCACCTGTTTCTGTTTTATTGACTTACATTTTGTCTATAAATATTTCTTCCGTTCTTACATCGATGACCTAGATATTGTCAATGAAAATCTTTTTAATACTTTTAGTAAAATATGAGTATCTCAATATCATTAAATAATAAACCTTTCAAAAAGTATCACTTAAGGTCTTTTATTGAATTCTGATCATTCATAAGAATTATTTTCATGGCAAGTTCCAGGCCTTAGTTGACAGTAGTGTTTTGATATGATCAATAGCATTGTTTTAATGGGACATCATGATGGAATTGAAGTATAAGGAAGATTTTGTCGTTGTTGATTCTCTCCTTCTTTCAGAATACCCATTTTTATGAAATAGGTAGGTTTACATTTCAGAATTTGAGCACCTGCTTTTTATACTTTTTAATCACCTTTATATATTCATGACAATAATATGTCAGTGTGAAACTCTTTCTCTGTTGTTTCTTTCGGTATCAAAAGCACCTGAGCCAGGATCTGGAAGACTCATCATCTTCTTCAACACAAGGAAAATTTAACCGAGAGCAGTTTTACAAATTTATCATTTTTCCTGGCAAGTGGATTAAAGTCTGGTATGATCGACTTACCTTGTTGGCGTTACTTGATCGGTAAGTTGCTGCGCATGCAGATGTGCAGATGAAAGACACAAGGGCGTGACCATGAGCGTGTGCATGCTGATAAAAAGAAGCGTAAAACCTGTCAGGTTCCCGGGGACACTTTCAGGTTGTACACCTGTGCAGCAAACTCAAAGTAGGCAGTAGGATCCTGAGAACTGAAGAGATTGTCATTTCATGATGATAGTGTGAGATAGGAGAATTGGGTGGCATAGTTTAGATTTAATGTTAGCTTGGAAGACATTATTATGTGTTGGTCTACTTGTAGCTTGTCACATTTTTGTAGGAGGACTTGAGGCTCCCATCTGTGACCTACCTGGGTCTGACTTGTCTGGGCGTGGGTGTGGGGGAGGAGGGCAGGGGAAGAGGAGTGATTCCTAATACTTCCCTTTGGCAGCTTTGATTCTGTTTTTCACACTTGCATGTTTAGAATATTAGTCTTTCCTTTAAACACTTTACTCTTTCTCACCTCTCTTAACCATGTTCCTCTAGGTAAGATGTTATGTGATTCGAGATGTGGTCAGTGGGTGGGGAGGGAGAAGAGGGAAGGGAAGGTTGGTCATGGTGTGATTGGAATGGGACTAGATGGGACTTCCCATGTCCATCACTCCCCACATCAGGATTACCAAGGACAGGATTATGGTCTTTAAGGACTTGTAGTTCTGACTGGAGTGTTGGTCTGAAAGTTCAAGATGCTGTCATTAGCAAATGCTGAGTTTCACGGTGAAATGCCAGCCAGTGGAAAGGCTGGTTGCCTGCTCTGCTGTAGTTGGTCCCCCAGTGACTACTTGTTATAGTAATGTCTTAAATGGTGTGATCACATACTAAAAAACTATAGTCGTGCAAAATTACAACAGTAAATTTCAGGACCCACAAGTCAGGGAATGGAGTTTTAATGGTTTTCCTAACAATACTATGTTACCCAAGGGGAGCACAGTTAAGATGAACATGCCATACTTAACTAAAATAATGCAAGGTAATACATTGGTTAGATGAAGCATTCTTTAAAATATTAGTATTTTCTATTAAAAAGGAATTATTGAAAATTGGACTAGCTTGTATTAACCCTTCCTATTCATAAAAAATATTTCTGTTTCTATTTGTAATTTTAAAATCTATTCAGTAACAAAAAATTAACTGAAAGTCCAATTAAGGCCTGAAAAAAGATGAAGATGATTGCATTTTTGGAAAGCCTCTGGTTTATAGTTTTAATCACGTCTCTTGCAAATCACATGGATGACTTAGAGATAAGACCTCTCTCTTATCCATCGATGCCTGCGCTGGGTGGGGAAACCCTGCGCCCTGGACACCCCTGTGGAGATCGAGTTCAGTCCTCGCTGCTTCCGAGTGCTGTTGTCTTAGGAGGACTCTGGAGCACTGTGCCTCAGTGTTCTCTCAGATAATGGGGAAATTTTTATACCACAAGGAATTGTGAGCGTTAAACCGCTTTGGAAAGAGATCTTTAGATACAAGTTTCTGTTATTATCGTTGTCCCCTGAATGTGGTCCAGAACCCAGAAAGAAGAAAAACATATATAGTAGAAAAGAAAATGAGGGTACTCAATGTAGATTGAAGGTAGCCTACTTTCTGTCATCTATTAGCAAGCTTGGCGATCTGGTTTTCCAGTTCACAGTCAATTAAGAGGGGAGAAAGGGACTACATGAACCCCCAGCTGACAGCAAGGAAAGGAGAAAAACCCAAAACACTGACCTAGAAAAACTGAGCAGCTTGGGACCTTGCAAGGAGCAAGTAATCCCCAAGCAGGACTGTGGATCACAATCACGAGGGAGCTCTGTGTAAACAGAGTCCCAGGCATGAGAAGTCATCTTTGCAGACCAGCCCTGAGGACAGCAGAGAGCTGATCGTGGGAAACATCACTAGTTCACTTTCTTCGTCAGCACAGTTTTGATCTGAAAGGTTTGTTTCAGAAAATAATGCATTTTACATTTTCTACTGTGAATACTGTCTTTCAAAAGGCATACATAAATCTTTATTATATTCACTGGGAAGCATTATATTTAAAATCACAAGTGGATGAAAGAACTTGAATTGCCAGATTGCAGTTTAGAAAGAAATACAGAAATTGCAAAATAAATGGTAGAGTTTGGGCAGGAAGTGGAAGAAGCTGGTGAATAAAAAGCAGTGAGATTGAATTAATCTTTGCCACATGTGCCTTCTGCTTGATAACCTGCAACTTTACTCTGGAATTCAGGCTGATCTTCCTTAAAAATGTGTCTGTATTCTCTGATCATACCTCATGGTTCCTTCAGCTGTTCATGGTAGTCTTCATGCTTATATTCAACTGCCATTGCACGCAGATGTTTTTAGACTTCATCCTTGCTCTCTTTTCTTCTTTTCACTTCTGCTATTACTCCATTCTATGAAGTACCGAGGTTTTACTTTCATTCATGTAGTTTATTAGGTGGGCATTGAAAACAAGAAGCTGCCCAGTTATGCTTTCCAATCATGTTCACATACTGCATACTATGTTTATACTTGTATGTGCATTGTTAATTTTATATCATTGGTCATTGGAAGAGAAGTTCAATAAACTTTGTTCAATGATGTATCCCACCGATCTAGGCACTGATCTTGAAAAAAGCATATGAATCAACTTTGCAAACCAGTTGCCCTTCCCCGTTTCTTCCATTGAATCTCTAAGATCCCCTTCCCCCCATATTCAAATCTTGGCTCATCTTTATTTTTCCAGTTAGTCCTTCACTTTACATAATCCATACATAACCACAGAGTCCTTCGTGCCTTACTCTGTACTGTTCTGTAAAGTCACCTGTCCTTTCCAATTCCCAAGCCTTGTCTCTTCCCCAGGCTCTCAATACTTCTTTTCTGGAGTGTTGTTTCTCTTTGCTCTGGTCTCTTTCCCCACTAGTGCATCTTGTAAACCTCTGCAGGATAAATCTTTCTGAAGGACAGTTTTAATCATGATGTTTCTTACCCAGTAAATGAACTCTTTGACCCATTATTTAAATATAGATCCATGAGGGACCTGGGAAATAGAGTGATGGGAGAAGGTGGAGGTAGAGGAATGGAGCCCCAGTGGAAGAGAATCTGGGATAATATTTTTTAAGAACTTTGTTCTTCCTTGCTACGTTGTGTTTTTATTTTTAATTTGAATTTTTGTTTTGTTTTCACTTCTAACCCTTTAGATATTTTTAATTATACATCAAAGTGTTATGAGCATGATAAAGAATGCATAATGAATGTTATGGACCTGAACTACCAAATATATATTTTGGTATAAAAGAATACATTATGGAAAAGAAATAAATTCATAGAATTTCCTTTCACCAAATATATTTTGATCCCTTCAAATTTTTCTTTTTATTTTCAATTTGAGCATTACACTGAGTTCTTCACATTTCTAATCATCTGTATTCTATACATATTAATTGACTGATTTGAAAAATGGAATACTACTCTGCTATATAAAAGAAGAAATCTTGCCATTTTAAAAACAGATGGGCTAGAGTGTATTGTGTTAAGTGATATAAGTAAGACAGAGAAAGACATTTACTGTGTAATTTCACCCATGCGTAGAAGGTAAAGGAACTAAGTAAATGAACAAAGGAAACAGCAAAAAACCAGCTCAGATTCAGAGAAAAGATCAGTGGTCACCAGAGGGGAAGAGAGGGTGGGTGAAATAGGTGAAGGAGATCGATTGGATGGTTGTGGGTAGAAACGAGACTTGTTGGTGATCCTGATATATATACATATAGTATATAGTATATAGATATGTTGAAATATGATGTTAGTGAGCATAATATAGTATACAGAGAGGTTGCTCTATTCATGAAACAAAATATTATAAACCAATGTTACTTTAATGAAAAAAAAATTAAGTGTACAAGAGATATGAGCGGACACCTCAGCAGATATATAGATAACAAACAAGCATATGACATGGCATTCTGCATCCTCTACTAGCATCCTCTACTGCATCCTCTACTGCTGGCAGCGATGAGACACAACAAGAGCTATTCATTGCTGATTGCAATACACAATGGTATAGCCATTTTGGAAGATAGCCGGCTGTATTTTACAAAACCAAACATGTTCTTACTGTATGATCCAGCAATAATGATTCTTTGCCCAAATGAGTTAATAACTTAGGTCCACACAAAAACCTGCAGACAAATGTTTATAGAAGCTTTATTTAAAATTGTCAAAAATTGGAGGCAACTAAAATGTCCTTCAATAGGTAAATGAATAGACAAGAAGGCACGAAATGTTGGTTATCTTGTGACTAGAGGTGGGACGAGATTCCCACTTCCATCACCCCCCATGTTAGGACATCTAAAGGACTGGATTATGATCTCCAAGTTAGCTACATTTCCAAGTGTAGTTATTACTGGAGTGTTTGTTTGAAAATTCAAGATGCAGTTACTAACGCTGTCATTAGCAAATGCTGAGTACATCTATACAAGTGAAATAATCGGCACTAAAAATACACTATCAAGTCATGAAAAGACATGGAGACCCTTAAACGCATATTACTAAGTGAAAGAAGCCAATGTGAAAAGGCTGCATATGGTATTATTTGAACTATATGATATTCTGGAACATCCAAAACTATGGAGACAGTGAAAAAACCATTGACTCCTAGGAATAAGTGGGGGAGGAAGGGATGAATAGGCAGAACACAGGTTTTTGGGGGCAGTTAAAATACTCTGTATGATATTGTAGCCATTATGTATTGTATGATGTGTATATATACATCATTATGTATTTGTCCAAACCCATAAAATGTGTAACACCGAGAATGAACCATAATGTAGACTATGGACTTTGATGACGATGTATCAGCATTGGTTCATTGATTATAATGTAACACTCTGACGGAAGCTGTGTGTGTATGTGTGTGAGTATGCACGTGTGTTTCAGAAGAAGGGCTATGTGGAAAATACTAATCTTTCTAATTTCCCTTCAATATTGCTGTGAATCTAAAATAACTCTAAAAATAGTTTATTGATTAAAAAAACGTTCTGAAGTTCCTACCTGCCAGGAATGATACTGTCCTTGTCTAAAAATGATCATAATTTAATGGGAGAGAACAATATTTACAGGAGCAAAAACTGGTGAGGGAAGAGTCTCAGTCTCAGAAGTCTTACGCGTGACCACCGGAGCCCCGAACTTTGTGGCCCATGCCATCTTCCCTGCCACTCCCTCCCACAACTACATCTTGTATCTTGTCCTTCCGTAGCCGTCTTCCAGCTCTGATGTCATAATCCCATCTCTGCCTGTCCTTCATTTGTCCTTTAACTCCTTCAGGTGTCCTCAAACCATCCAGCACTTTGATCCACCTGTTCTCTCCCATCAGGCAGCCCATGCTGTCCTCAGTTGTCCTCGGCCTCCCCATCCTACTTAGGCTCCACGATACAGCCTTCGGCCTCTTTGGATCAACATCCTGAAACTCCACTACCCTGTCCCCTGACACACCCACTGACGACGCCCCATTCTTGGATGAGCCCACCGTTCTCCTCCACGCTTTTTATGTAGCATCCCCCCAAAGAAAACCATCCAGCACCACTGTGGTCATGAAGCACTCTCTCCCTGGAGGTCCCCTGGCTTCTGAAACTGGGCGGCAAATTCTGGCTGAGAACAGAAGATCTGGAGAAGGACTTCCTGCTGCAGCCTGGTGTTAATGCCCGTCCCCCCCTCCCCCCATTTAAAGAAGCCAATGAGGTTCTTTATTTGCAATGCATTTCTCTCTTGTGGATGGAAGAGTAAAAACTCAGAGTACTAGCTCAGAAGACCCAGTAGGGTTCTATTTCATTTGTTTCAGTAAAGGAAAAAATAGGACTCACAATACTGATTTTGTTTATAAAACACAGAACTAAGGAAAAGAAAAAGTACCCTTGTAAACTCGTGCTACCAAATATAAAGGCATAACTACTGAAGGTAACTACTCTGCAGCGGATATTACCTGCTCTAAAGTAGATAGAATTATCTAGTATTTTCCTTATTTTTGTTTTATTTGACACAGAACTGAAGATGTCAAGGAAAATGTGTTGGCAGTTTTACTCATTGTCCTGGTTTCTCTGCTTGGCTTTCTGACACTGAACCGAGGCTTCTGCAAAGATATGCGGGCGCTTCTCCTCTGTGTCGTCATGGCCAGCTGCCAGTATTCCCTGTTAAAGGCAAGATCCCATCTAATTCTTACCATCACTGCATGTACCCTTGACATCATGAGATGATGACAGACACTTTTGATTTGTGTTCTAGAGTGTTCAGCCTGACCCTGCCTCACCAGTACATGTAAGTGTCCAATAACGGGCGAGTTGCTTGTCTTGTTTGCTTGTATTGAAAATAAGGGCACCGCCAAAGTGTATTATAAAGGCAAAATGTATGTCGTTCTCCATGTGTAGACTGAACATATAAAGCGTTTAATAGAAATATTAATGCAGGGTGGCCACGTTCAGGCTAGGTCTCAGAGCATGGTGTGGGTGGTGGAGGGGGGATGTGCAGGCTGCGGGGTACAGAGTGTGGGGGCGGTGTTTCTAATTCCTGGAGCTGTTAGGAAGGACCCAGCAGCCTGGAGGGGAAGACTGCAGACTTCACAACCAGACTGCCGGCCTTTGTTTCCTGGTTGCTCCACTTGAATGAGCAAGATAGGTGCACACTCCATGCCTTGATTTCCCTTTGTGTAAATAGGGATCATATCAGTGCCTGTGGGATTAGATAATGTCATGTGTTTAAAGCAGGGTTCAAGCATGTAGAACTTGCTTAGTAATTGGGAAGTATAATTTGTAATACCAGTTATATAAGCATGAGTCATTTTTCTTTTCACAGGAAGCTGATCTCTTCCTATGTTATATTTTCAAGTACGTTGTTCCCTTTTATCGCCATAGCTTCGGATCATTTACGACGACTGAGATTCTGAGCTCAACAATACCATCTCTTGGTGCTCAGAAGTGTGAGCAGTTTCTGCTAACCCCCCTGCACCTCCTTCTACAGGCTGCTGGGCGATGGCTCTGTCCCTACCCCCAGGCACAGGCTGCTGGTGAACTTCCCAGCTCCTTGAGAAACCTTCCTTCCCCGCTGCAGTGAGCTCCTGTGGGCCCTGAAAAACACTTCCAAGTGAAAGAAAGCATGATCTTCCCTCTATTGTGCTGTAAAAAAAAAATTCATTTCCAGGATTTAGGATGGCTTTTAAATCTATGATCGTTCAGAGTCATTAAGAAAAGCTTATAATTGGACCATCACATGGCATCCGTTGCTATCTTGTTAAATTCCTCTGTTCCCCATAATTGGTTTACATATAATACATCTTCTTTTATCCCAGAGTCTGAATGTCAAGATAAGTAGAAGCAGCATAATTAGGGTATTAAGATGTATTGTTGTGATTATCGCCAGAAATCTGGGTCAGGTGATGTGAGCGGAGGTGTGCAGCTTGAAAATGTTTCATTTGAGCCCACCCTGGATGTTGCCCCACCAGCTTCTACTTCAGGAATCCGTCCTAGTAAGGACACTTCAGTTTCATGTGGCGGTTTTTCTGGGTGGCTTGGGGGAGGGGTGTTGCGTGCTCTGCTACGAAGCATCTGCTCCCTGTGTACGTCAGCGACACCCAGAAAGTGCTGCTCTGCGCGGGGTTCACGCGCCTGCACAGCCCCTGGGGGTTTGAGTCCCTGTGCCGCTGTCCTAAGTGGGGGTCAGGTGACCTGCTTTGGTCTGTTTCCTAAAGGACTGGATCGGGCAGCTATTCCTTTACCTGACAATACATGTCATAGTGCCGCAGTGAGAAATGACTTCGCCTATAGTCGGAAAAATGTCGCCAGGCGTCTCTCTTTATTGCAGTCATTAATTCACTTACTTAGATTTCTAAGTAGATGAGTCCCTGATTTGAACTGGCATTTCTTTAATAGTTCTAGTAGGGAGAAGGGACTGTGGGAGCTAGAAAGTTAAGTCCTTTTGCCTTCTGAGCAATCTCCAGTTTATAGAAGAGAAAGCCTGCAAAAGCGTGGCCAGGAAGTCCAGAGCGCGAACTGCATCCAGAGAAGACTCCCACCCCTCTCTCTAGCCCTGGCTGCATCATCAGGGGCTGTCATATCAACCGAAGTGCTTCTCAGAATGACAATAGTTTGTAAGTTAGGGGGAGAGCCTTTAGTAGAGGCAGTCAGTTCTTAGACTCAGCGTAATCGACTGACTTTCTCTTTGTTTCCTTCCAGGAACACACAGGTGGCAAATTTTGAGCAAGTTGCTAAAAGAAGATAATAAAATACAAATAAGTTTTTGTATGGTATATGTGTAGCATATCTATCCGAGAGAGACACAGAATTCATAATGACATGTTAAGAGATGGCCTTGGCCTGAAAGAAATGCATCTGATTGTAAAAGAAAACAGGGCTTAGAATAATTGACATTTGAGGTGGATACTGATGTTAACTGGCTCCAAGAGATTTATACACAGATCTAATCAACAGAAACCACTGGTGATAACTCAGAAAGGAAAAGTAGGAACTCTGAAAGACAGCAAAAAGCTAGGCTCACCTGCATGGATCCTTAGCCAGGGACATCCCAGTATCTCCTGTGATTCTGAGTTGGCTGGTCAGGAAATGTGCGTTTTAAGGCCCCTTCAGTGATGATGGTGGAGATGATCTCAGGTCACATATGAGAAATGCTGGAGTAACTGGAAGCTTGCACTTATGGGATTAGAACCTGACCTTACTACGTACAAACTATGGGATCTTGGGCAAGTTGCTTCTCAAGGTTTTTCATGTATAAGAGAGGAACTAATAAAACAGGGTAGTAAAGGGGTGAATTAAATTAGACAACACGCATCGAGTGCTCAGCTCAGTAGCTGACAACAATGCAAACTCAACACATGTTAGCAGTTTTTGAAATAAGTAAAATATAATGATAAAAACCTCAGCTGGATTAGAGAAACTATGAATTGGACCATACATATGGGTCTATAAAGCTTGACAAATGCACAGATGCAACTGTCCATCGATAGGGGCAGCAAAACGGACATCAAAATATTCCTTGGAGTCATGTCCAGAACTCTGTGCACTCTACCGTCCCCGTTTGCATATTTCCCACTTCCTCAGCTTTCGCCTCGATGGCAGTGAAAGCCCCGAGGAAGAGCAGTGGCCTGCGCTGTTCGGCTGCTGTGTGCTGAAGAGCAGCATGTGAATACACGTGTAGGAGGCAGAACAGCAGCCGCGGCACAGAGAACAGCGCCCGGGGCACGGAAAGACGGGATATAGGTTGGCTGTTGTAGGTACACGCTGGTGGGCGGGTGGGGGAATAGCCAGACCTCTGAATGTGGCTAGAAAGGAACGGGACATGCTCAGTAGCGTGAGGCAGCCCTTGCCTGCCTAGGGACTGAGGAAGCAGAGAAAGCAGGTCTGCAGAGCCCGGAGCTGGCGCGCATGGCCAGCTGACAGGCAGGGGTCAGCCTGGTCTTTCTGGGAAGCCCTGGTTCAGTTACCTCCAAGAATCAGCCACACTCCAGACCCTGGGCCTGCTAAGATTCTCGCACACACCCCATTTTCCTTATAATCATGAAAAAAAAAACCCAACCCATTAGCAACCACAAACTTGAATCATTTCAACATAACACTTTCAATGAGAGGATATATTGGGCCTCATATTTTAGCCACATGCATCATCATCGCTTCCCACTGGGGTTTCTGGAGCTTTGTTAGATTCTTTCAGCTTCCTTTTGTGCACCGGTCCGGAGTGTGAGCCATGAAATTGTAGGTGTAGTGCACTGTTGGGAAACCTGTATGCCCAAACACCCATTTTTATGAAGTAACCGCCAGGGTTACTGCTGAAATTGGTGGTGCATCTCCCAGTGTATCTTAAGGTTAAAAAACATTGGGAAACAGTTGGATAATTTTTAAAAACTGTGATCAGACTTTGCCTGGAGGAAAAAGTGGACATTTTATATCAAAAATATCAATCCATGGGGAGTTTGATAAATGAGTCATATGTGAAGGAAGGAACAGAGGAGAAGGGACATTTTATTAGTAGGTGACCTTAGGAATCAAGGCAGAGAAGTAACTTGTATGATATCTTTTAGCAATATTCTTAACATGATGTAGGGACTCTAGAAATAGTGCGGGAGGGTGAAGTATGAACGTGATCATGAGGGCAATGACTTTGTGAAGGAACAGTATGACTTGTCGCAAATGAAAACACAAAGAAAGCATTCTTAGGCCCAATAAAATTGACCTTGGTAGACTCAAGATAGTATCTCAACCTGGTTCAAGGCCAGACTTTGAATTCCAAGAAAATATATTTTTATGTTAAACTTTTAGTTAAAGGAACACTAGGACAAGTGGTGGCAGCTCTTTATGTTTTCTAGGCGGTGTCACTTGATGTCTCAGATACTTCTGTATTTGTATACTGAATAGCTGTTTATACCAACCAATTTATTTTGCTATTCATTTGATAAGAAATGCATTAAGATTTAATTTGGACTTTAGTTTCAATTTTTTTTTAATGCAGAGGAAGTATTCCCATACCCATTAATTTATGACCTAGTTGATTCAAAAGGAAATTTCATAAGAGTACAAATATTCCTTCAAGACTGAGCCTGAACTCGGGGCCAAACAAAGCCAGCCCCCATGGACAGCCTGTGTTTTCTTTCCTATTAAAAGATGGTCTCAGAGTAGGACTATTGCTGTTACAGAAGCAGTGGAGAATTTAAATTGCGCTTTCTAAATATAGCATGTTCAAAGACTGACTTTAAAAATTCACATCAGAAGCCATATCCTTTAATCTTTACTTTTTTTACTCAAAGTAGATCATGAATTGAAAACGTATTCTCCCCTTAATTCATTTCGGGTTTTTTTTTGAACCTTATGAATTGTGCCTCAACTTGTAAGATGTAAATTCTTCATTGACTTTTGCCTTAGAAAGATAACATTATGTCTTTCTCCTATTTTTTTTTAATCCATTAAAAAAGAATGTTTCTGCTTCTCCTTATAACAATGTTTTGAAGGTTGTGATGAGATCTGTTAAATGTTTAGTCCTCTTCAGAGGAAAGTATATATACATAGCAAGTTTTAAAATATTGGATTATTCCATTGTGTTGTTTCATTTTATGCAAACTCTGTGGGTATCACTTTATACCTGAACATTGTCTCGCTTCCTAAGGCATGAGAAAATTGAAACTCACAACTTAACATTCTATTTACTATTAATAATGGAGCCCAAGTTCAGCCATGTAGAGCAAATAATGGTTTAAATTAGTTTTGCACTTGAAACGAACAATATAAATCAAAGTTCCACTGTTGGGAAATCATTGAATTACATCTAGTTTTTCTCCCAGGATGGTAATTAAATTTTCAGGTAAATCTTGTTAGGTCTCAGAGCTGTAATATTATTTTTTGGTTTTGTCATTCTGATTTGACAGAATAAACATCAGGTTTTGGGTTGTTTTTCTTTTCTTTTCCTGATGTTTTATGTGTATGAATTATGGTAGGGGAGGGCAAGAGATATAAGTTGTATAATATGGTATAAATTGACTTTGAGGCATTTGTCATGTAATGAAAATAAAAGGTGCCATTCAGACCCTGTGTTTGTTTTCTAGGGACACAACCAAATCATAACATATAGCAGACCAATCTATTTTTGTGTGCTGTGTGGCCTTATTTTGATTCTTGATACAGGGGCCAAAGCCAGGCGCCCTCCCACTTATGTTGTCTATGGCCTGAAGCTCTTCTCTCCTGAGTCTCTCCAATCAGCTAGGGACCTCTTAATAGGTGAGTTAATTGTGGGGTAGAGTATAGAAGACGGTGGATATATCTTTCCTTTATCTTCTGAATACCTGTGTGGAGAAACCTTGATGATTGGATGAAGGGGTGTGCATTTCGCTGTAGGTTTGCACACCTGCAGAAACTGTCTGGGAGCGGAAGCCCTCAAGGATTCTGATCTCCTTGAGTTGCAGTGCTGTAACTTCTGAGGACTGATCACTTGGATGCCTGGTGTGGGAAGCCAGTGGGTCTCCCCAGAGTGGGGGTGGTTTTGCCGTCAGGGTAGCAGCCATCTGCAAGGCCCAGACACCCAGGTAACCCCGCAGTGGCCGTGATTCTCAGTCCAGGTGGAGTCCTGGACATCCTAGCTTTCCACTGGTACGCTCTGACTTGCAGCCTGCACAGTGCTTGATACAATAAGCTCCTTCTCACCGCTAACCTGCATTTCACCATGGGCTAGAGCCCAATGACTGGCTGTTTGAATCCAGTGCTGCTTCTGGACTAGTGTATGAGCTTGAATGAAAGACAACTATAAATGGGGACAAATAGCACCCACCTCAGAAGCTGGTGCATGGTTTAAATGTGTCAGTGTATCTAAGAGAACAGTAGCTTGTAGGACAGGTATTATAGAACAGTTCTGGTTCCAGGTATTAGCTGCTATGGTTGTTGTGCAGAGATGCTGCTCAGTATTGGCTAGCAGCTCTCAGACTTGATTGCCAGCGTTCCAAGCTTCTTGTGATGGTCTAGGGGTTTACACACTCGCTGACTTGTGATTGACCGTGATCCTGTTGACTACACAAGTTGATAACGGGGAGTTACCCAAGACACTACTCCCTGATCAACTGCTCACCAGCTAAAAACCTTAACCCAAAAGAGCGTATCAAAGCCTTAGGTACCGTCACACCCTTTTTCTGATTCCCATGGCAGCTCCTTGAATCTCTCAGTGAAACTCAGGAGAGCTGCCATCTAGGCGGTATTTTTCCTTGGTTTCCTTAGAGGTGGTAGAGATTCCACCTTCTGATTCTCTTTCCTAACTACCATCTCCTCCTTACTCTTCCTGCTCTATCCACTTCCCTCACACCCACCTTTGTCATCTTCCTCAGTGCCTCTCTTCCTGTTACATCCTGTGAAGAGCTGAGGGGCTTCTTAACACCAAAGGTTAAGATACCACATTTCAGAGAAACTGAGCTCACATAAGAAACAGAAGCATGTTGGAAAAGATGGGACTAATCCCAGGATTAGACACCCAATCAGTGCCCTCTTGCCCAAGAATATTTATTTCTACCCCACCTGATATTTCTCACTTTACTTTTTTATGTTGACATTCTGTCAGTTGAAGCACATAAAACAAGGACTTCCCATCATTTTGACCTTTTCGTAAGTTCGCTCAGCCACCTTCTGTCTGAGATCAGCTGCAATGAAGAAGAGTTGAGTACAGGGAGGCGTGGTCATGACTGTACACACCTTGGATCACATCCTTTCCTGTTAGCATTTTTTTTTTTAAATTAAAAAATATTGTTTAGTTGTTCACACTGGTTGCTTCCCCTTGGGCCCGGAACTTGAACCCAGGCGTATGTGGCTTTATCCTTTAGAGGTGATTGACCTAACCACTGCCTTGTCTTCTTTTTGCAAACACAAGTTCAGAGCTGGAAGGCACAGGAGGATAAGGGATTGGAGTTGGGGAGGGCTTGAAAGGATTTTGGGAGAGGACCAAGAGACCTTTTTCTATGTCTAAATGTTGCCTTTCCCTCTTTGCACCTCACACTCCATCTGTGTGCCCCACGGCATCTTTTCCTCCATCTTGAGTGCGCATTCGTGTTGACAGAGTTCCACCACACAGGTCACTGGATGGCGGACATACCTGAGCTTGACCCTGGTTCCCCCTCATGTCCTCGTGCCTTGGGCTCCTGTTCTGCTGCTCCTTCACCCCCCACCCCGCCCCCTCACTCGGATCATCAACTGTGGCTCGTTGCCACTAGGTTTGGGCCCATTTTCTGTCCCTGCGTAATCCATACTTCTCATAGCACTTATCCCATTTTGTAGTAATCTGCTTCATTTGTGCTATTTTATTAGCATCTGTCACCTTCACTAGTTTCTTGCCAGGTAAAGACAAGGAGAGCTTCTGTCCACTTTTTCTCTGGGGCTCTGGTACCTAAAGCACTAAAGAAACTTTTAACGAATGGGTGAACGAGTCAACACAAGACATGCTTCCCTGCATAAGTAAGGGAAAACTTAGTCATTTCTGGACTATTCAGCTTGGCCCTTTGAGTAAGCAGGGACATAATAAGGGCCTTTTGAATCAGTAGAAGAGAAGTATGGCATATATTCCACTTATAAAGTGTTTTTCTGAGCCTGGGTGTCTCCATCATTCCTGTTTTCCTTTAATTTGCTACTATCAAAAATCAGCATTGTTGAATGACTGGTGTTTTCCTTTAGCATAGTAAACTTCACACAGCGTCAGAATGTGAAGTGTTGTTAGGCTCAAAAAGTAAGACCTTACTGTACTTGGTAAAAACCTAAGTTTTCACTTTCAGCAGTAACCCTGGTTCTAGAATTAGCTAGCAGCTGTATACATTTTCATTTTCTGTTTCTTCAAATCAATTCCATTAGGGAGTAGAGATGGGACAAGGAATATGGCATTTCTTAGTTTATTCCACTAGAATTCCCTTTTCCTCATTAAAGATTCTCTTTACATATATTTGTCTGCTTGTCAACAATGACAAGTAAAAATAGCAATAAATGATCCAGTAAGTCTCCTAAATGACTTCTGGGTGAAAAGAAAAGTAAAGAAAAGAAAAGACAGAACAATAGCAATCTCTATGGAATAAGTCTATTAACTCTACTGCTTTGCACTGAGCAGATAAAGCTCATGACGCAGATTTAGAACCACTGGGAAAGAGAGGAAGGTGTTACAAGCTTACACTGTTGTTCTGAGTTTATGAGAAAAAATAAGGGCAATTCAAAGCCATTTATTCTTTGTGGAATCTCTTCATCTTCTGTCCCTCAGCTACCGAGGGCTCTAAATAGCATATAACTGCTACCATTATTAGATTCAGAGATAAGCAAGGAGAGAAGGAAAATTTAAGAGAAAACCAAGATTAATAGGAAGAAAAAGGAGAGTAATATTAGTTTCCTGTGACTGTCACACAGCGTGTTACAAACAGGTGGCTTGGAACAACACGGTTTTATTGCCACCTAGTTTTGGAGGCCAGAAGTCTAAAATCTTTGAAGGTACCAGAAAGGATCCTTTCCAGATCTCTCTGCTTAGCTTCTATATGGCTGTCTTTTCCCTGAGTTTCTTCACATCTCTGTGTTTGTCTCTATGGCTAAATGTCCCCTTTCATAAGGACATCATTCAAATTAGATTAGGGCCCACCTTGGCGACCTCATCACATCTTGATCATCTACAAAGACCTTTCACTAAAGGTCACCTTTACAGGTATGTTGGTAGTTAGGACTTTAAATTCAGCCCATTCAGCAAGGAGCATGTAAGGAAAAGGACAAGTGACAAGAACTAAGTGCATGTGACTTTGTGGCCAAAAGTAGTATGTTTCTCAGGCCATGAAATGGTGCAAATAGTTCTCTGAATGGGGCCAGGAAATGTGAAATATTTCCTTTAGTTGTGTCGTATTCGTGGTATTTTTGTTATTGGCCGCTGCCACTCCTGGTTTCTGCTCAGCACCATCTACCTTTCAGAGGGCGAGGAACTGGCAGAGGAGCAGGAGAAGAGGGAGAGAGTCTGTGTCTGCTGCTCGCAGGCAGAGCTGAAGCTGCCTGTCTACTTCCCTGGGCAGAGAGCCTGAGTCAGTGGTGGGACAGGAGTTGAAAATCAGGCAGGAGAGAAGGATGGAGAAGCTCCTCGTTGCAGGACAGAAGACCTCAAAGGCAAGAAGAGATCATCAGATGAGGACACTAGAAGAGGGATGTGCAGTGATGGACCAAGGAACCGCGGAGCTAAAATGGGCACAAGAAGGAGTCTAAAGTCAGTGTTAGGAATGAGTTGTTTTCATAGGTTAGGGGTGAATGAAGGTGATAGATACACAGTGAGTAATCTTAAATAATTTCTTTTCCTTATGCGATGTCATACAGATCGTATATATAGTATGTGTATACAAATAACATATATATTTGTAATGTCATGTATGTATATTTAGTATGTCATCTTGTGCACTTCTCTTTCACTATCAGGAATAATTCTTTATTTTTGTTTCCAGGAGTGAGGTCAGGCAGAGGCTTCTTTAGTCCTCATTCTTGTGCTCAGTCATAGACTGAGGATATCTAGGCTGAAATTTTTATTATTTTCCCTTTGGACCATTTCATCAAAAGCTTATGAGTGAGTCTGGCTTTGTCATTATCCTATGGATGAGAAAGCCAAGAGGCCTTCAATTCCTAGTACCATATTTCAAAAGGGGTAGGAGCAGAGCTGGGGTGGGCCCTGAGGAACTTAGCCACACAGGTGACACTGAGTCTGGGGACAGTACAAAGAAATAGGGATGTCCAACCTAGAGAAGAAAGTCATGGGTGCGGAGGGACACGCCATGCTTCAGGGGGTTAAAGGCTGCCAGGTGGCAGAGGGAGGGATTTTGCTCTCCTTAGCCCCAGGGGATGGCAGGTAAATGGTGGGTGGGTAGGAACAGCTCATTTCAAGAAAGTCCCGAGTTGTCTAGTGAAGCAAGAAGTTCTCTGATGTGGGAAGAGTTTAGGCAAGATGAGATGGCCATCACTTGCAGAAGGATTCTATGCTTTCTATGGGTCCTTTATCCAGTGACTTCTGTGGTCCTTTGCAGATCAGAGAGTTTTATGGTTTTATGTTTGATTTTAGTTCTGAGAATAGAGCCTCCTGTCTACAGTAATGCAGCATCAACATTATAACCTTGGAGATAAGTGGGACCAGTGTAAAGACTTCTTTCCTAGTCTCAGTAGTCCTTGTCTGCACAGATAATTACTACCCAGATATGGCAGGTTGGAAACACACAATGTATAATTCACACCAATTCCACTGGCTTTAGTTTTATTTCCACGGTTTTCTAATTCTGCATACTTTTACCCCAAAGCTGCAAATATAGTAATGCATATAATTACTCACATTTCACAAAAGAAATAAGCAAATTCCAGTTTTTCTATTTTTAAATTTTGCTTGAAAGGGAATAGAACTGTGTCAGAAGTTTCTTAACTTTGGATAATTATTAAGAAAGATGAGTTTGGAAGAAGTTAGAAGATTATAGACCCCATCAGTGGTATAAGAAAAACAAAAGACTTTGTTGACCAGGAAAATTGCCAACAGACACGGGGACTATTTCAATTTTCACTTTTGGAAAAAAAGGATAGAATAATTTCAGCAACTTCAGGTGTAATTTTCCAGTCCTCCTAGTAATGCAGCAGTCATTTGGCTACTTTCTCATTCACATAAACTTCACCATGACGGGTGAGATTCATAAGCTTTTTACCTTGTTCTCATTCCCCATCCCTGGCTTCGATTTGAAAAAGCTTAGAGATTTCTCCTCTCATTCATCCCGGTAACAATCTAGAGCCACAGCCTCCCTGATAAATGCCGCTCTTCCTTCATCATTCAGCCAGCTCTGATTCTGCAACACAAACAGAACCTCTTCAGTTAGGACTTTGCCGAGTTGCTTATTTTATTTTCCTCGTGTCATTCATTATCGTCTAGTTCTTTTTGCTTCCTCAGTTTTGGTTTCAGTGCCTAATGTATTTTGTACAGAGAATATTTCTTGACCCATGTTTTGCTGAACAGCTCCTATATTTGGCTGCATTTGATATCACTTCACACCCATATATCTCCCTTCATTCTCAGTGCTTCATTCTCAGTGTTGTTTTTATCACAGGCCTAGCTCTTGAGCAAGCAAATGAATGAAATCTCATTGCATCTTCCCTCTTCCCTTATCCTGGTCCTTCTCCTGGAGAATACAGTGTAGCTCACAGTCCTCACTGCTGGGTTTTGAGTTCCAAAGTTAAGGGAAGAAAGAGTCAATTTGCTTGAAATTATGTGAATTAAGATTTTGACTTCTGCTCATTACTGTGTTCTAGAATTACATTTTAATTAATGTTTTATTTTTTCATATCCTCCCCAAAAGTTGAAAAAATTGTGTCTTAATACAGCCAGTCTTGCAGATCAGTGTTTGTTTCTATCTTAGTGCCTACTTTGAGAAATTTATTCCTCACAGATGCTCTGGGGTTTTACCATGCAGTCAGTCTTGTCACAGAAAACATAGAAGAATCACCATATGCATCAAAATAGGACTCCAATCCTAAGCAACCTGTTTATTCTAGCCATGTTCATTATATAACATTTTGCTTTGACAAGTGTTAGAACACTTATCTGTCCCACACTTAGTTTTAACCCACTATTAGTAAGAGAATGAGGCCTACACCTACTCTCCTTCCTATCATTTTACTGGGGCAGGTTTGCATTTCTGATTTTTCAGAAGTAGCTGTAACACTTTCCTGTCATCTCTTGCCTCACTCTGCACTGTCGCTTATGTAGACAGAGTATTAGGACATAGTTCCATGCTTAGGTATATTGGATTTCAAATCAAATTTCCTTAGTTTTATTAGGACATAACCAGTATCGAATTTCATTCACAGTCTCCCCAATAAACTGAAACTGAAGACAGATGTATTACAGCTCTACTAGTGGGAGTTTTGGTATTTCTATGAAACCCAACTTAAAGAGAACGCAGAGAGAATGGTCAGGACATTGCTGTAAAATGTAGCTCCTACATTTTATTTCCTCTAACCAGCTGTCTCTGTTAAACATTAAATTAGCGCATAGGCATGTCTAGCCAATTGCATTATGGCTTTAGGAGGTTGCACTGTCTTCCTTTCCTCAGTCCGAGTCACCTGCATCTCCCAGGTGAGCCAGTACACTTGAGAAGCAGGCATCGTTCTCCTGTGTGGGGTCTCTTAGTTAACCATCACTTGGCCTTGCTCCTCCGGGGGAGTCTGGAGTGTTGAATGAACTCGGCATCTCCAGGTGGTGTTTAGATTTAGCAGACAGTCCACATCTCAAGTGCTCCAAGTGACAGAAGTCCAAAAAGTGAGGTGCCCCAGTGGCTCCAATGTTTGCACCCCCTCCCCTGCAGTGAGAAATCCCCCTAACTACTGTTTTGCACAACCCCGTAGTTTTCCTGGTCCTCTGCCCACCCTCAGAGCCACCCCAAGTCCGAGTCTGCTCTTGCAAGCTAAAGACCCTTCTACTCTATTTACCACCAGGGAGTCATTGCCCAGACCTGGGCCTGCGGCATCCTTCCCTCCCTTGTCTTGGGCTCTTCTCAGGTATAGCTCCTTCTTCCTTCCACCGACACACTTTCAACTCAGCCTCCACACTCCTGAGGGGCAGGGAGAGAAGAGTCCAGAATTGCCTGCAGGCTTCCAGGCGGGGCTGGGCTGGGCTGGGCTGGGTGGGAAGGGAGGCAGGAGCTCAGGGGGAGTCTCAGCGCGGTCACTGTCCACTCATTGTCCATCTTGTCTGTTCACTTTCAGTATTTTTATATTGCTTCCCTGCAATTTCCCTGCTTGGGCTCTTCCCGCAGATCAACACTTTCTGCATTTATCTTCTGGAACAAATTGATATGCTGTTTTTTGGCGGTTCTGGTAAGTCATTTATATTCTTCTCTTCCTGTAAAAGAGTATGAAGTTCAGATGAGGGCTAAAGAGCCTGGGTCATGGAATGAAGGCCTGGACAGTTAGGTTTTCCCTGCCCTGAGCAGTTAGAGGGTTTTAGTTTGGGTCAGTGAGGTTAATGGTGGACACATCTAGATTCATCCAGTCACATTGAAAGTGGTCCACCCAGTTGATAAAGACAGAAACACAGACAAATTTGGAAAAAGTTTGGGAGCCTTCTAACTAGTCTTTGGAAAAACCATCCATGTGTGTGAATCTGTGAACGTGTGTGTGTGTGTGTGTGCACGCGCGTGCATGTACATATATGAGTTATTCCAGGAGCGTGTGAATGTGCGTGAATGTGACATTGTGAGTGCATGTTACCTGTGTGTCTGTGTGCCTGTACAGGGACCTGTGTCCCTACACCATCACTGTGACTTTCACGTGATACTTCTGATTAAGACCAGGAGGATAAAACCTCATATAACACTCACTTAGAAACTTTTAAGCAGATTGCTTAATTTTAAAGCCGTATTCTCTGCATGGAAATAAACATGCTGATCTTATAGGTCCTGTAAGGATATGTTAAATCATGCACATAAAGCATTCACGCGTAGCGGGTGATCAGTTACTGATCAAACACCTCATTACACACGTGTGCACACATGCACACTTAGCACTTGTTCTCTGTCATCTTTCTGTCACCCCTCTTCCTATTTCTTTCTCTAATTCTCTCTCCCTATTTCTTTCTCCTTTTCTTCCTATTTCTCACTCTATCTCACCCCTTTTCCTCTTTCTTCACTTGAAATCACTCCCCATGAGCATTTCCTTTCCAGCAGCTTTCAGCTGTAAGCTATGACAATCCACCCCCACACTGATAGGTGCACACAGTCCTCTAAGGATGGTGTCAGACGTCCTCCTGACGTTTTAGTTAAATGGTTCATCTTTTTCTTGCGCTAGGACACCCAGTGCTTTCTGGCTGATCCCTGAGATGTAGTCTTTGCCACTCGACAGGCAGTCGGTATTGAAAAGCTGCAGCTCCTCTGCCATCTCACCCCCGTGGCTGGTTGGGAGACCTGCTGATCTAGAAACGGGTGTGGGTGTTTGTGTTGCAGCCGTGTCCGGACTGGCCTCAGCGGTGTTCAGCGTGGCCCGGAGCGCCGCGGCTGTGGCTCTGCTGCACCTGTTCTGCTTCAGCGCCGTGAAGGTAGGCATGCACAGCCCGGCCTGCAGGAACTCAATCCATGTTTCCAGCAAACCGGGGTTCTCCCCAGTTACAAGAGCGGTGGAATCTGAGCACATTAGGAGCAGTTGGACTGGCAGGTGAGGCCTCGGTGGTGCCAGAGGGCACGTGAGGTACCTGACAGGCCATGGGGCACAAAGCCCCTGGTCTGACATCTCTACAAGGGTCTGTCTGGCCCGGCCAGTTAATGACACTGGGAAGGGCTTCTGCTTAACGATGATGGTCAGGAGGGACCGTGCTCACCTTCATTTCTGCCTGAAATTCCACTAAAGACAGTAAGTGGAAAACTGTGTCAAGCTCTGGACAGAAAGCAGGAGAGGATATATAGCAACAAAATTTTGCAATCCAGCAAAGGGATGGAGTTTAGACTTTCCCGGATGGAGAAAGTTGTAAGCTGGGCTGGCAGCAAGGGAAGCCTCTAATGATGTAAGAACAAGACAAGCGTTCATTTTAGGAAAGGAAAACTATCAGAAAAGAAGTGAGCACTATATGCCTGGCTCAGCAGTAAATAATTCTGTATTTGTGATGCTCCGAGTAATGGTTTTATCTCTAATGGAAGACAGAATGGGGGGTGAGGCGTGTCTGTGTGCAGAAATCTTCATGCTACCTTCCATATTGGGAATTCAGAAAATCATCTATAAAGTTAAAAAATCTGTAAATAATAAGGCAGACATGTTTTCTGAGAATATGGAGGTTAATAGATGAGGAAGAAAGAGTTGAAAGGCGCTGTCCTGAGAAAGCAGGGATTGCACCGACAGGTGGTATAGACAGGACCGCTGTGGGTCACTGCTAGGCTTGTAGAAGGAGAGGGCCCATGGAATCTAGAAACAGTGACACAGTATTGTCATGGGCATCTTTAATCATAAACATGATTAATGTTACATGTAATGATTGACTTTATGGGCATCCTGGATTTAGTGTTTTAAACCACAGGTACCTCTTTGAAAAGTGAAAATAAAAATGAAATGTGAAGGTGTAAATAAAAAGAGCATATGTTTCGAAGGTTTTTTTCATAATACATGACATTTCTTAACTGAAAAAAAATTAACTTAACATCTTACTAATGCCAGTGACCAATAGATAATTGTTTATTCCTCTTTGTGAAAGAGAGTTCAATTTTTTGTCTCCCAATGCATCCTTGTATATTATCTGTGATAACAAATGGCATAACTCCCTTCCTGACTCCTCCCATTCCTCCCAAAATATATTGATATTTTCTCTCAGATGGAAAGAAAAGATGTGGTTGGGAAGCCTCCTTTTTCTAGTACACAGAGGTAACTTATGTTCCTATGTGGGTTTGGTTTTCAGATTTATACTATCATACAGAGCAATTACATAGTTATTTTTATGGTGTTCTGTCCTTTGACATACATTCCAAAGTGTCACAAGATTCCAGCATCACATTCAGGAAAAGTACTTCGGTGTTTTCTGAGTCTTCGCTCTTCTGAGGGTGTCTTTCTACCTTTTGTTGTAAAGTGGCTGCCTATAAAATTTGGGGGTCACAAGTTTTTAGTTGCAGGACCCTTTACCTATTGCTGCATGTGTCCCAGTATTTGTGTATTTATTTTTCATTCATTTTTTTAAAAGTCTGGATTATTGAGGTATAATTTGCATACTGTAAATTTCAGTATTTATTTTTTAACCTATACAATGTGCTAGGTTTTGGTAAATGTATGTAGCCGTGTGACTGACACCACAATCAAGTTATACATCACTGTCACAGTTGTGACCCAGAGCTACTTCCTTCCCCTCACCCCACAAGTTTTCCTCATGCTTCTTGACACTCATTTCTTTGACCTTGTCCAGCTTCCTGCACCCACTGATCTGCTTTCTATCCTAGTTTGCCTTTTCTGGACTTTCTTGTATAAATAGAATGATGCAGTGTGTAGCTTTTGAGTGACTCTTTTTCACTGAGTGTAATGCATTTGAGAGTTACCTGTGCTGTTCATGTGTCAATAGCTCGTTTCATTTTTATTGCTGAATAGTATTTCTGCGCTTATTGCCAGCTTTTGAAAGTTTTAAAGTAAACTTGATAAATAAAACACCCGTAGACATTTGTGTAGAGGTATTAGCGAGGAGATATATTTTCACTTTCCTCTGGTAAATACACAGGAGTGGGATTACTGATCAAATGGTAAGTCTACATTGAACTTTATAAGAAGTTGCTCAACTGTTGGTTAACGCGACTCTACCATTTTCCATCCCCCCACATGATCTTTCAGATTTCCAAGAACTCCACATTTTTTCTGGCCCCAATGGCACTAGTTTTGAAAGAATCACAGTCATTCTAATATGGACTAGTCTCTAATTGTGGTTTTAATTTGCATTGCTGTAACGAATTTTGAGTATGTTTTCATAAGTTTGCTATTATTTTGATATCTTCATTGGTAAAAAATTATTAAAATCTTTTGCCCGTTTAAAAATTGAATTGTATATTCTTGTTATTGAGATACAAGTTCTTTTTTTTTTTTTTTTTAATATTCTGGATGCAAGTCCTTTATTCATTATATGTTGCACGCATTTTTTTCTAGTCTCTATTTTTTCTTTCTATTCCATTAACAGTATTTTTCAAAGAGCAAAAGTTTCTAATTATAATGAAGTCCATTTTATCAATTATTTATTTTATGGTTTGTACTTTTTATGTCATATGTAAAAACTTTTTTACCTGCAAGATTACAAAAATGTTCCCTAGAAGTTTTATAATTATAACTTACATTTAGATCTGGGGACCTCTGCCAAGTATGATAAAGATGCAAAATGAGAAAACATTAATATTTTGTCCTCAGGAAGTTAATAGTTGTCAAAGACAATGATATGCTGTGATGATCCAAAAAAAAAAGAGAGAGAGACAGAGAGAGAGAAAATTAGTCAGAGAAAGTGGTCTTTCAGCACAGCCTTCAAACAGTTTGTGATTTTTGTGGACTGAGAACCTTGCCACAGCATATGCCGTCAGCATGGGAAATAGTTTCTGCAGATTTAGGAATTAATGACCTCGATAGATAGAAAGGAAATTAACCTACTCATGGTAATGAGGGAGAAGATTGAATATCTGGGGAGGATACATCAAAGTTATGGCTAATTTGGAATGCAAGGTTGAAATATTTGGTTTTGTTACATGGGCGAGGTATGCTTTTTAAGAATAGAGGTTCTGCAAAGTGAATTTACAGAAAAAGGAAGTCGCTGCTTTAAGGTGTGGGCCATAGACGAGCTGCAGTCTCACAGAAAAACAAAAGCATGAAAACTCCCACCAGTCACACCCTGTGTGAAGTCAGACCAAAACCCCAACTGCCTGTTTCTCTGTCCCATCTCTCTGCCAAACCACATCTGCTAACTCTAAAGCTTTATCTCGGGGTGAACCTCTGTCTCACGCCTTGTGCTTTTGAACAAGTAAGACTCACTTGGTAGTGAAAAATAATTCCTTGATAATAGAATCTTGGTTGAACCTATGAAAGAGAGAATATTCTTCCAACCTCAGGATGCCTTCCACAAAGGAACAACTCATGGGACTTATTTGTTTCCAGAGGAGAAATTGTATGCTCTGAAAAACCCACTTCATTTGACAAGTGTTGAAGGCTCATTATTACCAGTTCAAAATTATCAAAAGTAATATACACGCTGGGATTATTAAATAACTTTTTCTTGCAAAATTCTTAGAGACTTTGGGAGACTATTGAAGAAACTGATATTCAAAAAGATGGCTTTTTTTTTTTCTCGCGGGGGAAGGGGATACAATTTTTAAACCTTGTTGTGGGACTGGTTCTATTCCCTCATCTCTTCAAATCCAATTCCTTCCTCCCTTCAGACATTGCTAATTGATCACAGCATTTTTTTTTTCTGGCTGAGGTTAATGGTTTTAGGCTACCCAGACAATACTACCGGCAGCCAGTACCAACTGATCAGAGCTGGTTCAAGAGATAAAATCGATTACTATCCTAGGCTGAGATTTTTATTATTGTCCTTTCTGTTTATGGCATGCTATAGGCTAAGTAACTGTCGGATCAGAGTAAATAGATTCCATCGAAGCACACTGCTCACTTTGTGATGGGAATGGATGCTGCTAAGCCTCTGCTGCTTACTTAGATATAGAAGCAGGTGCAGGTGGAACCGGGGTGCTTAGAAAGGTTTTCTTAATGTCAGAGACAGCGACTTCCCTTGCTCAGCATAGAACAGCCATCACTTGTAACAGACAGCATCATCTGTTGTTACGGACTCTTCATGTTCTTTCTATATCTTGAAAGACCTTTTAGTAAAAATAGAGCAATTTGCATTTCTTGCTTCTCATTTCTAAGTCCTGAGTTTTCTAATGCTTGCAAATTGACTTTCCACTTTAAAATGCAATGCCTGTTAAATGCCCTGAATTGAATGAATGTGGTTAGCAAATTGCCAAGGGGGTCCTGAGGAAAAAGGAGAAACTCCCCCCATCTTCAATCTAAGGCACCCGGAGCCATGTATGATTCCACTTCTTGTTTAACTTTGCTTTTGTTTATGCCTTTTATGCTTACTTTTTGCATTACTGGAATTGGTCCCCCCCCCCCACTTTTTACTGCTTCTACACCGTGATGGATTGATGGGTTTTGTGAACAATTTCAGCTTCTCAGCTGCCTTGTCATAAATATCTTTGTCTATCTGGGTCTTGATACGTTATTATGTCCTTCATTTTCATCATTCTCACTTCATAGAAGCAGACTGAGGGACTATGAGTTAATTTTGCTCTCTGTAATGTTAATTAGGGGAGAAAATTTGATTCCTCTTTTAATTTCATATTCTCTTTGACTCATCCAAGATGGTAGCAAATACATAAATGGACTCCCTCATTGACTTAAGTATGTGACAGTGATATACAGAAACAACAGGAATATTTGCTCCCTGGAGAAATTACTCAGTAGTTAATTAGCTGGGCTTTCTATCTGTCTAGATAAATCATGAATTCTATTTTTTATTACCCTTTACAAATAAATTATATTTTATTGATGGCAAGGGGATCCAGAGGTTGAGGTACATTATTATAATTTGATGTTTCCCTAGCATCATTAAAAACTGCTTGTGAGATAGTCTTCCTATGCTTTTCTAGGTATTTTAGAGTTGCAACTAAAACTATGACATTTCCCCTGAATTCAGGATTTA
The DNA here is from genome assembly GCA_004363575.1 of Solenodon paradoxus. Lineage (NCBI taxonomy): Eukaryota > Metazoa > Chordata > Mammalia > Eulipotyphla > Solenodontidae > Solenodon > Solenodon paradoxus. Next base: position 127,860 of record RJWH01001287.1, on the reverse strand, counting down.
AAATCCAATTGTAGATATTAAACAAATTAATAGTTCTAGAATAGTTTTAGTACTGAAATGGGCCTTAGATGTCCCCTTGTTAAACCCTTGTATTTTATCATTTAAGATGAAGAAATAGATTCAGAGAGATTAAGCAACTTGTTCAATGCCACAAATCGCAGATACCAGACCTTGTCTTTTCAGTCTTACTCTGTGCCATCTTCTCTAGCAATTTTAAAGTGTAAACATATTTTTATAGCCAAAAGAATAATTTCCATGTATATATACCTTGCAATCTATGGTACTTTAATTTTTGAAATAATCTCCCAAGTGTTTTCTCATTTTGTCCTTTATTATATCTCCATGCAGTACATAAGGAAGATAATATTATTTCTAGATTCCAATGGTGAATTTAAAGCACAGAGTGCTTAAATTATTTGCCTAAGGGTACATGGTTAATTCACATTGTTTTTTTTTTCCATTGTAAAATGGATTAGCAATACCTGCCTCATATGAATGTCATCAGAAGTAAATGAAGTTAAACTGATAATGTATATAAAGCTCAAGGGTTCTTATTAAATGATATGGTGGGCAAAATTCTAAGATGACCTGAGACTCCTGCCCCCTGGTGTGCCCATTGTGTATAATTTCCACCCCTTGAGTATGGCTAGACCTCTGAGGATGAGGACCTATCACCATGGACATTGTTGTTTAACTGATGTTTATTTGTGTTGTTTAAACCACCACGTGTGTGGAGATTTGTCCTGCTGTGCTAGGAAAGTAGTGCAAATGGTAACTGCTGTTATCACAAAGAGTTGATGGCTATGATGATGATGAACTGAATAATGTTAACAGTAATAAGTAATAAAATCCAAGTTAATTCACTTTTATTATACTAGACTTCAGATTACATTTTAGTCATGTCCCGTCTAGCTGCAAGGGGTGGGGAACCACAAGCGTTTAGGCTGTCCGAATGACTTCCTTACTAGGCAATTGCTGCTAGTGGGGAGGAAGGGAACTGGAAATGAGGTGGGCAGTGAGTCCTTTCTCTCGTGCTTCCCTTTCTAGAAAGTTAAACAATTATAATTGATCACCAAACCCAGTTAATGCTAGATTGTCATGATCCTCAAGCTTGGGTGAGATGGCTGCCAGTAGTGGGTGATACTGATTTAGAGACAATCCAGGAAGAATAATAGCTCCATTGTTCAAAATGGAATTGCAACTGTCAAATGAAGTAAGATATGAACCCAGATTTTGGTAGCGAGCACAGAATGTGAAAGGGCAAGTTCCAGGAAAGGTAGTAAAATCAACATTGCTAAGACTCAGTGACTGTCTGGTTTGAAGTGATTAATAGAGAGAGAGGGAGTGAGAGTGAAAAAGAGAATTCTAGGCCTGGAATATGAGCAAAGGTGATCCCAAGAGAGATGGAAGATGATGCTGGTCCTAGCCATGCTGATAGGATTTATTTTTAGTCTCTTCCAAAATCCTGTGGGCAATAGTCTCCTTTTGGTGTTCATTCAATGGTTATTTTTTCTGTATGCAGTAGTTCTGTGTAGAGAATATAGATACTCACCACAATAACTAGTAAAGTAAGAGCCTTTGTTAATGTGAGCAATAACGTACCTTTAGGAATGCTATGAATTAAATGCAATAATATATGTAGCATTGCTAGTCAAGTAATTGCTAAATACGTAGGGATATTAATGTTGTTAATGTTAGTGTATACTTTATATAATTCCCAATGGAGCATGAGCTTCTCCTCTTTATATCCTATAAAAAAATCCGGTGTCTATTACATAAAAGGTGTCCTATGAATTAGTAGATTGAATAAATACAGTTAACTGAGAAGAAAGCTATGAGAAAGGAAATAAATGTCGGTATTTTCCCAAAGTACACGTAATTGTATGTGTGTGTGGTGTATTTGTACTTATCATGTTGACATAGATAGGTTTGAATGCATGGAACCTATCTGTCTTGCTAGCTAATGGTCTCATTTCCTCCCGTACCTATTTTCAAGAGTAAAAATTTTGTCTTGAATCATTGACATGTTTTTCACCAAAACGAAAAGCAGAAATCTACTTTTAGTAAGCCACGAAGCCTGATTTGTTTTATTTGTTAATATGATTATTTATTTACTTACTACGTCTGACTACCATGAACTAGTCTCAGTGCTGATCACTGCTGGGGGCTGCCTGCTTAGGTTCGGGGGTTATGAGGGATCTGAACAAGGGTATCTGCAGAATGAGCACCCAGTGATGGAGGATCCCAGAATGTGCCCTGTATTCGTGCACAAAAGCTGGTCACACTATGACCCCTGGGCACAGAATTCCCTTTATTTACTTAGTGATAAGAGGCTTGTCAAATAGCACTCCCAAGAAAACTCTCGAGAAATAGGGCCTATCAGAATCGAAGCAATATGTTTAGTTCTTATTTTAGACTGTATGAAAACCTGGATCTCAGAGGTGCTCCTGGATTTATTCAACAACAGCAAAACAACTGTTGTTTTCATCTTAAAGAGAAAGTATGTGACCCTGATATGTAGGGCATAGCAATGTAAGGTCCATTTATATTCGCTGCACAATGCAACCCTCAGTTAATCTGCTTTGCAAAGTCCATTATAGAAATGTCTAAAATTGCTAAGCAAAAATGCCGGAACTAAGATTCTCTTTAGAGAGTACTTTCATACAAAGTTGAGCTTTCCTATGTATTTTCATCAAAAGAATTCCCAAATGCATATGAAATCTACCATAGAATTGTAGGACTATTAGACAGTTTTATTTCTACCTCATATAACTATTTCAAGACCTGTGGGAGTTTGATGAAGCCAGCTCTCATCAATCCATATCATTCCCATTGCAGGCACCCATGAGACACATGTCAAAGCAATTAGGGATGTTAATTTTGAAGTGAACTGTTACATGGTACACACTTTGTTATCAGTGGATGATAGATTGTTTAACACTGATCTGTGTATATACATGTCATCTATAGGATATTATGCAACATACATGTGTATGTTTGTGTATCCATGTGCCAATATGTCTTCGTGTGTGAGCATACTAAATAATATATGCATAATAAAATTCAAGATGAATGCCTATATGTTTGAAGTTAAAAGTGGATTTTTAATTTTAAAAACTACTAGAAATGTCAGTCAGTACTTCCTCTCTTCCTTTCTGCTTTTCTTGACAAAAATGAACCTGAGCACTGAACTAGGTCTTCCAGATAAAATACACAGTGCACTTGATCATTTTCTTTCAAAATCCCTCTTCAGATTAGTTGTTATCTTCCTTCTCCAATGTAAAGATTTTCTTCTCTATCCCCAAATAAAAATTAAAAATCTCCTCCAGGCATTTTTTTCTTATTTCTGTCACAGACTTGACAAACTTGACTCCTTCCAGATATTTGACTCTTAATTGTCCTGATGCTGTAGAAAATCTCCACTAATCTCACTGTTGTTCTTTCTGAGCTTTGGGACAGGAGAGAAGCTGAGGCCCCGGAGGGAGAGGCAGGTGATTAAGGACTGAACATCCTGGGGAGAAATTAGGAGATTAAAGAAAGAGAAAGGAATGAAAGATGGGGCAAAGGCAATTTACCTTGAGCACCTTTCCCAAATGCTAGTTCTATAAAATAATTTTGACTTGTTCTTTCTTATAGCCAGTTTGTTTATTTGCTTGTGTGTGATGTGTTATGTGTTAAACAAAGGAGTTGTTAAAACAGTAGTATGCTCCTAAGCAATCAAAATACAAAAAGAAAAGCCTATAGCGATATTCCTGTCTTTGTTTTCAGGCAAGCTTATATCTTAACTCTTCAAGGAACATTTCTGTGTTCTAAAATAATTTGGGAAAAGAAAATGCAGGTATTTCCTTAATGGTAACCTTATTCAGTTATCAACACTGGGAAATTCTTTCTTAAATCACATTCAAATTTCATTGCTGATCTGCCGCATGTTTCCTTTTGTTTCATCTTCAGACTTGGTGGCTTTTCTTTCCAGTGCACAAAATTATGGGACGATGAGCAGTATTTTCTCCAAACTCAACTATTTCTTTACCATGCTGTTGCCCAGTTTCCTCATCTTTATATATGCTTTAGGAGACAGCCCTTTAGCGTGACACCCAACCGCACCCTTCCTACAGGCTGGCCAGACCTGCCTTTGAGGGCAGGTTCTGAAGATGGAAGCTTGGCAGCTCCACTTGTAGCCACCTTTACAAATCCAGCTCCTTCCTCTGTCTTCCATGAAGTGGCCCCTGAGCTCCTCCCAGATAACTTCTCATGCTGGCCTATCACCCTTCCCTGTGTTACAAGCACGGAAGCAGGCAAGTTGCATGAGCAGATGTCCAGCACTGTTGAAAATAGATGAATCAATGAATGAAACAAGCTGTAAAGCTGGGAATTTCTAATTAAAGTGATTATTCAAGCATACCATTTTTGTTGTTGTTGTTGGAAAGCGATGAGATGCTCACATGTTTTGCGGTTAGCTATGCAAACATCTAGGGCAGGAGTGTATCCAGAGCACTGAACTAGGAAGCTGGTCTTTGTCTTGCTGCCATGGATAAGTCTAGTCCATTCTGCTGGTCAGTAATTTGAAGAGGTGAGACTATATACACCTCAAGTATGATATCTCTTCCATCTCTAAAATAATCTTTCTGAAGCTACCATGGTTTTGTAAATTTTGACACTGCATGTTATTTGTGTTATGCAATTAATCTTTGTTACCCTTGCTTCCTTGAGAAACCTGCCTCCTGTTATAGATGTACATCTGTCCATCTAGCTAGCTAGCTATTACATCTATCTATCTCTACCTATCTAGGTAAGTGGATGTAGGTAGAGGTATCTAGATCTAGGTACACACACGTGTGCACTCTCTCTCTCTCTCTCTCTCTCTCACTCTCTCTCTCTCTGTGTCTATTGAAAAAATGAACAAGGCAAGGCCAGGCCAAGAACTTGGAGTTGAAGCTGTTTCCAGTAGAGAAGGAAAAGCCCCATGGTGTGTCTTTTTACAATCTGTCAAAGCACAGCTACGCCCAGGTTCTTTCAAGGAAAGGCTTGTGTGGAGATCTGAAGTTAGGCTAGAAAACATGCACCGAAGTACCTGGAATATGGACTCTTTGCCATTCCTTACCCTTGCTTCTTGGAAGAGTAAGTTTGCCATGACTTTATTTTTATATTATTGAGGGAATATTCATTCCTTCAGTCCCATCCCTGAGGCCACACTGTCATTCATTACTGTCTAGCAATTTATCCTGAAGCTATTGGTTAGCTTCAAAGAAATCACAATATGTGTGAAGGAATGAATGCAGACTTTTACTAATTTAGAACACACATGGGGAAATTGGGACACCTAAAATAACAAATGAAAACTGCGCCTAAGAAGACCTGTCAGTTCAGATTGTGCAGCTTGGGATCACAATCACACGTTTTGTTCAGATTCACATTTTGTAGAAGTGTTCTTATTTCATTATTTTCTGTCTGTGGAAATGGAGGATAAAAGGAATCTACAAAAAACACTGTTCTTTGTCTTTTAGAGAAGGACCATATTGAAGTTTGATTCTCATTTTTTGAAATGTGATTTTACTGTAGTGGTTAGTCCCGCTATGTGCCTGCTGTGGACTGAATGTTTGTGTCTCCCCACCGTGGGCTTGTTGAAATCCTGAACCTCAAGTTGATGATCTGAGGAGATTAGATAATGAGGGTGGAGCCCTCATGACTGGAGTTAGTGTCCTTAAAAAAGAGGCCTGAAAACCTCCCTATCTCCTTGCCACCATGTGGAGATACAATGAGAAGGTGCCCCATCAACTAAAAAGTGGTTTCTCAGCAGATGCCAAATCAGCCAGCATCCTTCTTTTTTTATTTTTTAAAGACAGGTACAAGATGAAAGGAGAGGCAGATGGGCAGAAGAGAGAGGAGGAGGAAGCACTTTATTTTATTTAGTTGTTCATCTTGGTTGCTCCCGCAGCTCCAGGTTGCAAACCTGGGTCCTCGAGATGTCTGTGGACTGGCTGAGTGAAGGCGGCTGATCAAGCCACTGCTCCACCAGGGCACACCTGCCAGCACCTGGATCTTGGCCTCTCCACCTTCTAGAACCATGAACAAGAAACTTCTGCTGTGTCTAGGTCACCCAGTCTATGGTAGTTTGCTCTAGAAACCCAGAAAGTCTGAGAATATCTTAGTAAAGCATCTGAACATTCTATGCTGGCTACTAAGTGTTTTACACACAGTAGTTCATATAATATTTACAGCAACTCTGTGGGATGGGAGCTATTAAATTATCTTAGATAAGGAAATGGAGGCTGAATGACTTGTCCACTATTTTAGTGCAGATAGCAGAGTGGGTGGTAAAGCTGGCAATCCTAGGCCAGGGCCCCCCTTTCAACGAATGTTCTGCACTGCAAAAGACCAGCCTTCTGTGTACTTGTAGATGCCTGAATTAAATGATCTGTCCTATTTACATATTGTAGACATTATACAGCCAGAAAGTAACAGTCACTTAAGTCCAGTGCATTAGCTTCATACATATTGACTAAATACTTTTCAGGACCCCTGTCCTGCACAGGTATTTAGAATACACTATGTCAATGGCCTTGACCCAGTGGAAAGATCAGGTGTTAGTCAAATAGTTGACTGTACAAATATGTAATCACAGACTGAGAACAGTGCTGAAAAGTAGAACTCCATTGATTCTGATTTGATATTTTTACCCCTCACCCCTTTTCTGCCAAGTGCTATTTTAGTGGTACAATAGGGAGGACCCCCGTCCTCATGAAACGTGGCTGTTCCTTCATGTTTGCATGAACAGATTTAATTAAGTAGAAAGTAAATGAGAGAAGAGTTAGGTAAGGGGTATGGGGCCAATAAATGTAGGTAAACTTAATTATTTAAATCTATTTAGTCTGGATTTAATTTATTGTCTGGGAAGATCGTCCATCATGGGGACTTTCTTTTTTCCAATTAATAAAGAGCTAAAGTTGAACAGACTCCTGGGCAGTGTGCAAGGCTGTTTCAGATCTCATTAAGTCATTACAGCAGTACTTCAGGACACCTTTGTCATTGCCACCTTTTTACAGAACAGGAAGCCGAGCCAAGGAGGAGTTAAGTGATTCCATGGAATCACTCGTTCCAGAGGCGAGGAGCCTGGATCAACTTCTGCCAGCACTTGTACTTGTGACCTTTTCTCATTTCCCTGCAGTGATGGTTATTTCCTGGTCCTGGGTCCTGATTCCTTCCCATTGTGATTTTTTGTTAAATTGCATTTTTATGAGCTGCTTGTGAAAGAAAGGCCTCTGCTTTCATGAAATTTTGAAGTCAGTGCGCAGCATAGGCAAGTGCAGGGAAAGCAAAGGAAAGAGATAGAATTTAGCCGGTTTTCCTCTTTTGGAAAAATGTTTGCATTTTTTATGAACAGACGTGTAGGAAGAAAACCCCAGGGGAGAGGATGGCAGAGTTGGGAATGGAGGAGTAGACACGAGGGTGGGGAAGACAGCTCCTTCCTTCCCCAGTGCCACAGAGCTAAGTTAGCTTTTCCAGAAACCCCCTCAGAGGAAAGATCATGTCCTCTTGGAATTCTGCGTGGGACTCCGCTTAAAAACCACTCTTTTGACTTACCTCTGCTCTATGAGCACCTGACACAGGTCTTGCAATCACTCCTATGTCCTTCTGTTCCCAGAACCTTTGCACAGGGATGCTCCTTGGTGCCTGGCACCTGGTAGGGGGCCAATAAAATGTTTGTTGACTGGACTCCTAGGAAAGAATAACACTCCCAAGTCTCATTGTATCTTTTCTGTTATTTGAAGAAGAAAAAAAATGAGAGTCCTTAGTTGCACAGATTATGCTCTGCTTTCTCTAATTATCCTGTTTTCTTTGGTAGTCCAGTCTTTCAGGGGCATCTCACTGCCTGGCCCATGTTTGATCTAAACTGCTTCATGTCCTCACCCTGTTTTCTTGCTGAAAATTCTTTTCCACACAGGTTAGGGAGAGGGGCCAAGGCGGTCTTGGAAACTGAAGTGGTGTGGCCATCTGCCCAACAATACATCGATGTACTCATTTTGTGTCAGGCACCGGGGAAAGAGATGTGTGCCCCTCCTCAGGGAGGCTGCTGTCCAAGCACAGCTGTGGTCATCGGTTTTCAGAGGAGGGGCAAGTCCTACGCATGGCCATGAATAACAGAAGTGAGATATCTTAAAGGTTAAAGTAGAGGAGTCGAAAGGTGGTTTTATAACCCAGAGGATAACTCCAGTCTGCCTGGGAAGTCAGAGGCAGCACCAAGCAGGTGGGATTTCTTATGTTGTGCATTGAAGCATGGGTAAGGGTAGGCGTTCACTAGGTGGAGGGGAGTCAAGTGGGGCCAGAGCAGAAGAGCCATCTGGGCAGAAAGAATCCTTTATGTCAAGGCAGAGGGCCAGGGAGGGGTGCATCTTTATTGTGCTGCTGCTGTGGGTATCCTAAACATGAGGGAGGAGGCCGAAAGTTGAGCTAAGGCCTGATTCTAATGGGCTTGTATAGCGTCCTATGAAGTAGATTTTATCTGGTCGTCAGTCCTCACTGCCAGTAATCAAAAATACTAAGTGAAGCTCAGAGATATGGTTTAATAGTGTATTGTGGTGAGAAGAGGACTGGCTTTGCCATGTGGAGGACAAATCTTGGGGTCTGTGGAGTGGGGAAGGGGGTTGGAGACAGATGTTTGTCCTTCCTGCTGTGACACTAGCAGTAATTCACAAACAAGATTGTGGAAGTCTGTTACCCAGTAGGACACAATGAAAGGCAGAGACAGTGGAAAGGTAGCGAAAGCATCTGTGACATATGAGGATGAGCTGACTGTGGGGACAGTGAGAGGAAAACTGGCTCAGAACAGCCGGTTTCTGGTTCCGCGCACTGGGAGCCAGTCGCCGAGTGGAAGAGCTGTGAACTCACCCATGTCAAAGCATTTATCAAGAGCCAAGGGTGCAGAAAAGGATCCTCACAGCTGCCCTTGAGTTTGCATTCTTTTACCTTTGTCGGGAAAAGGAAACTGATCCAACGCTCAGAGATGTTAAGTACCTTAGCCAAGGCCACACAGCTCATGCATGGCCGAACTGGCATTCAAGTGCAGGTCTGCCCAGCTCCATATCCATGCTGTAAAGTGGTGTCCCACCCACCAGGAGGTGGCCCCTGTCCCACCCCGCCAACTCCCAGCCACAGAAACTAGAGAGTCATGGCCTGATAGAGCCTCTTGCAAGGCTGGATGAACTGAGGAAAGGAGAAAGAGAATGCAGAAGCTGCAAGAAGAACAGGGCCTTTTCTGTTTTTTAAAGATGCCACAACTAAAGCATTTTTTACAGGCAGGGCAGAAGGAACCAATGTCCAGGGGATATGTCTTTCCTCCAGTGAAGGGCTGTTTGTGGAATAAGAAGAGAGCAGGGAGGGTGCAGAGAAGGTGCAGGGAAGGAGGCCATGTGCCCTTCTCCCTTGGACACAGGAAGGGAGCGCTTTGCTAAATAAAAGGCCAAAAGAAGGAGAAGCGGAGAAGGATTTTATTATTGTATTGGAACTCTCTGGCAAAAGGGGTGAGGAAGCCATCTGCCCAAAATCAGGGAGACGACACAGGTGGCCTACATGTTTGGAGAACTGAGGATACTCGGAAAGTTCCAGCAGGCTAGGAAAGTGATGTGGAGGCCAGCAGGGTGCCCCTCACTGGAAGATGGCTGCTTATGGGGCGGGCGTGGACCAGGCAGTGTTGACCTGACTGTGAGCTCGGCTGCCTCAGTCCGGCTTATCTGCCTTCAGTTCCCTCCCCATGCTGCCCGCAAAGCCTCCTAGGCCTTCTCTAGGGGACCCCAAAGAAATGCGTTTTGATGTCTAGGCAAGTGAGACATGCAAAAATAAAATAATTCATCCAGGGTAGCAGGTACTTTTCCAACATATCTTACGGTTTCCCATGTAAGAGGAGCATATTTGACTCGTTCATTTGTAGATTTAACTTTGAGCATAAATAACAACTCATCCTTCTCAGAACCCATGGTGAGGTAAGGGGTCAAAGTTTTGAGAGAAAGGTATTGAAGTCCTTTACCAGATTCAACTTTCAGAGGCATGGCAGATTCTCTTGATGTGAATTGCAAAGACTAAATATATGCCGGCATTTCTTTGTCTCTGAAGTGTGTTTGCGTTGGGAGCATCAGGTACGTGTGGAAGGAGGGAGGTCGTCACGTGCTCGTCCTGGGGACTCGTATTTCCAGGCGTCTGTCTTTCAGCCCTGAACACCGTTGACTGGCGGCGTCTGTGCTGCCATCAGACCGAAAACATCTTGCTCTTTTCACTTCAAATCATGGTTCTTTTCTTCCAGGGGCTGTTTTCACTCTTTAACCTTGTTTCATTTCAGTCCACTAGTTGGTTTGATCACTTAATTCCTAGTTACACGTTGTACACCTCTTAAACCTTTTATTAGACACTCAGAAATACACTTTTATAATCATTCAGCATTACACTGAATTCAGAAGAGGCAGCACATGTTTAATGTTACATCTTATACAAATTAGAAACAGCTTCAGAAAGAACTAAGTAAATATGTTCTCAGAAAAGATTGCATTCCCATCGTCTCTTAAATATGCACAACTTTTGAAAGCCAGTGTGTGTATGTGAGCAGGCAAGGTTTCCGTGTGATCATCAGGGCTTTCTGGGCATTGGCAGGAGTGAGGACAGGACACACGTCCATTGCTGGGCCTCAGGATACGCTCCTCAACCCTGACAGACGGTGACCCGCACTTCTGCACGGCCGTGGACTGACTGCCGTCTGTCTTCTCCTTAGGAACCATGGAGCACACAGCACATCCCAGCGCTGTTTTCAGCCTTCTGTGGCCTCCTGGTTGCACTTTCCTACCATCTGAGCAGGCAGAGCAGCGATCCCTCTGTGCTCCTGTGAGTAATGCGCACACACATACACGCAGCGGTAACACAGTTGTGGCACAAACACAGCTATAGTACACACACACAGCACACATGCAGCTGTAGCACACAGAACTAGCACACACAGCTGTAGCACACACACAGGTGCACACACGCAGCTGTAGCGCACATACAGGTGCACACACGCAGCTGTAGCGCACACAGGTGCACACACGCAGTTGTAGCGCACAAACAGCTGCACACACAGTTATAGCACACACAGGTGCACACACGCAGTTGTAGTGCACAAACAGGTGCACAGGCAGCTGTAGCGCACATACAGGTGCACACATGCAGCTCTAGCACACACAGGTGCACACATGCAGCTGTAGCGCACATACAGGTGCACACACGCAGCTGTAGCACACACAGGTGCACACACGCAGTTGTAGCACACAAACAGGTGCACACACAGTTATAGCACACACAGGTGCACACACAGTTATAGCACACACAGGTGCACACACACAGTTGTAGTGCACAAACAGGTGCACAGGCAGCTGTAGCGCACACACACGTGCACAGATGCAGCTCTAGCACACACAGGTGCACACTTGCAGCTGTAGCACACACAAGTGCACACATGCAGTTGTAGTGCACAAACAGGTGCACAGGCAGCTGTAGTGCACACACAGGTGCACACATGCAGCTCTAGCACACACAAGTGCACACACGCAGCTATAGTGCACACACAGGAGCACACGCAGCTGTAGTGCACAAACAGGTGCACACACGCAGCTGCAGCACACACACAGCTATAGTGCACACACAGGAGTACACGCAGCTGTAGTGCACAAGCAGGTACACACACGCAGCTGCAGCACACACACAGGTGCACACACAGGAGTACACGCAGCTGTAGTGCACAAACAGGTGTACACATGCAGCTGTAGTGCACACAGGAGCACACACGCAGCTGTAGTGCTCACAGAGGTGCATACACAACTGCAGCCGTGCTCTATTCAGGCTTTGAGCTGGTTTGGACACTGCTCTGTTAAACTAGCTGTTCACTGGGTGAGGGTGGGAGAACATAGGACCAACCAGAAACTAACAAAAATTAAAGGCTAACATCCAGCCTTTGATGTCTGTTCTGGTGCTTTTGGAATAAACAGTGATGCCAGGAACAGATGGTTATCAGTCACCAAGTCGCATCTCTGCAGATCCCTTGGGTGGTGAAGCTCCCTTCCTCCTGTATGAGAAAGTCCCTCCACAGGCTCAGTGGCCTCGGGGCCTTTATTCCAGGCCACTCCCTGGGGAGACGAGACTGTTGGCACCTCTGAGAGGAAACGTTTTTGCTTTCTGTTGCCAATTCAGTCCCTGCCCTCTGGGTTAAGGTGAGGTTTGTGCCAATGTTTTATAATGTACTTAATAACAATCTTTAGTCCTTGAAAAGATACTTTCTAATTTTCTCTTTAATTATATCTTTTAAATCTCTGAAAAAAACATATTTTGGAACAATAAACCCTTCCTGAGATGCCAAGGTTTCAGGCATTAGTCAATCAATTGCGATCAGGTGTCAGACCTGCTGTAATTTGTCCAGCTTATGGAAGATTTTGACTTAGTGTAATCAAAACTGTTTGGGGGCCAGAGAAGCCATCATTTTATGTTGTTGGGAGCAGCAAGATGAAAGGCATGGAAAGATGGAGAAAAGTTAAATATGGCTCATAGACTATTTCACGTCAAATATTTTACTGGGATGATAAGTTTTACTGTTGTTTTTCTGTGACAGTGAAACCCTATTGGGAGGCAGAAATAGGGAATCTCCTTGAGCTCAGTTAACTGTTGACAGTCAAGGGTAGCAGTACCTTCTAGATTCCTGGCTACTTCAGTTAGGATGGAATTTGAAAATTCAAGCATTATTGTGATCACTTACATATGCACTTTTCTTTATTATGTGTTATTTGAAGGAAGGAGCACTGGCTTCTATCATTTATAGGTGTGACTTCCTAGGTGATGGTGATTATCTCAAACATGCTGATAGGCATCTGTGTTTAAAAAGTAAAGTCTATATTTTTTTTTCCCCCATTTTTAGGTCCTTTATTCAATGCAGATTGTTTCCTAAAGTTCTACATCAAAACCTGGAAGAATTGGCCGCAGACCCTCTCCCCAAGAAGATGAAAGATTCAGTGGTAAGACACTTGTGTTGTATAGAGTATCGAAGATTTGTGCTGGACATGGGGTGGAGCTTGTCAGCCCAGTTTAGGCCATCAATAGGGCATGAGAGAGACCTGTGCAGAGAGAGGTCCCTCCCGTTCCCTAGATTGGCACAAGGACTGTTTACTGCCTGCCGGGGTGGACCTTTCAGAATCTTCTGAAGGTGGATGCTGTTCACCTACCTCATGCACTCAGTGGATCCTCAGTTGACTGTAGTTTATCTGGATATTTGAATGAACCACATTTAGTTGCTTCACCCACTCCTGGTCCCAAGCAGCATTAGGCTGTGTACAAATAAAAATTTGTCAGGTAAACATTCAGTCAACCTGCATTCCTGATGCTTCATACAGTCCACTCCACATCTTCTTCCCCCCGCCTCCAGCTCAACTTAGAGATTCTAAGGGCTTTTGGTTCACCGTTGACATCTGCACAGTGTTATTAGGGGCCTCTGGCCTTTAAATGTATGTCTGGGGTGTGGGAGAAGGGAACAACCATATTGACTGGAGACTGGGAGGGGAAAAGTGGAGAAAAAGGAAAAAGAAAATCAAAAGAATGTAAAGAATGATGTTCTGTCTTTGTTTGCCAACAAAATGCATTAGGGTGGTTTCAAACATCCTTTGAGCAGATACAGTCTTTTTTTGGTGTCAACTTCCAAACATTTTTATTTGAAAAAGCTATGCTCTTGATGATGCAATCTCCTGTTTATTTGAATATTGAGCTTAAAACAGTCAGATGTTCTAGAGTCATGTCTTTCCTGCATTTTTAGGAATGACAGACCAAAGTAACTGCAGTTAATGGTCTGTTGATTCCAAGTTCCTGTAGTCAGTAACTATGTCTCATTAGTCTTGGTCCCACAGTGCCCAAGCCTGGTGCATAATTAGTGTTCAGTACATTCTCTTGAACTTAGATGAGTTAAATTCCAATCTTTCATTTCAAGACAATGTGCAAGACTCATAGCCAGAATGGTAATATTTAAACACATTCATGCTCAGCCCTCTGTCCCTTTTAGTGTGGTCACAATTTATGCTAAAGCTTTGAAGCTTTTTGTCACCACAAGGGAATCCAAGAACACATCTGTTACTGTGAATAAGGGCATGGCTTGTAAATGATATAAACAGATGTCTTTAAAAGCAGGTGAAGCTGCAGAGCCAGTGAGATGAACTCAAAAGAAGAAAGACATTTGATATTCAGACATAGCAATGACCTGATTGCTAATATTTATACCAGGAGACTTGCATGGAGAAGATTAAACTGACATGCCCACATTAGTTTCTGTGAAAGCTATGTGATAACGCTGTTTTCCCATGGATATCTGAGAAAAGCTACCCCCCCAAATATTACTTGATTTCATAACTAATGAAGATGCTATCTGACTTATAGCAGCTATAATCGTGTGTGAATTATAAGGAAGGAGAACAATAAATTTGCCTAGCAGGCACCAAGAGCATTTCATTAGTATAATTAGATGTGATGGGTGAGGTCTTGCCTTACTCGTTTGCTTGTACTTGAAACGCTCTGTGCAGTGGCGAGCACCTAACCTGTCGGTGATCTAATGCAATGTGTGGGTTTATTTCTCTGAAAAGTCTCCAGGCCCAATTAGAATATTTTAATGGGACTAGCAGATTCAGCTTTTACTGTTTGATGTATAACATTTTTGTGCCATCGTGCCACTGTAAAATTTCCCTCCTGTTGTCTCTGATCTTGTTTTTCCATTCTCTTTCTCTAGTCCTCCTCTCTCTCTCTCTCTCTCTCTCTCTCTCTCTCTCTCTCTCTCTCTCTCTCTCTCTCTCTCTCCCTCCTCTCTGTCTCTCCTCTCTTTCTCTCTCTCCTCTCTCTCTTCTCTCCCTCTCTCTCTCCTCTCTCTGTCTCTGTCTCTCTCTGTCTCCCTCTCTCCCTCTCTCTGTCTCTGTCTCTCTTTGTCTCTCTCTTTCTTAAATTTTAGTTTGAATAAAGAGCCCCTAGGGAGCCTATTAGATCACCTTTTTCCAGCCCTTCCTCCAATTCTGATCATGGGTGTGTGGCTCACCCTCATTGCAACTCTCTTTATTTTCACATTCAAGTTTGTCCCTTTCATAGTGTGTATTGTTCTTAGTTCTGAGAGACAAGCAAACAAATGTGCTATCTAATTTTTATCTGTAAAATTCAGTTTCTTTTAAACTACTGATTGTATTTCTAGATTTTGGGGATCCTTTGCTATCTAAGTTTTCTGGATGTATAGTGTCAGTCCAGGGCTTCTTAAGTTTTTCGGGATCAAACATGAATTGCTACACAAAATTCCAGAATGGTTATAACATGTCAGTATACTAAGAACTGATATATTTATTAAACATGAATGAGCTCATCATTAAAATAGGGACCAAAGCATTAATATTGTTGAATTTTGCTTTAGAAGTTCTGTCTAGTGTAAATCCTGAAAGAGAAAAAATATGTGGGTCACTTTATTATATACATATAGAATACACAGAAAAGTTTGCTAAAATCAACTAGGCTTAATAAGATAATTTTTGAATAACACTAGGGATAAGAAATTTAGAAAAGCAAGAGCATACTGACATATCTGAAGTAACCTTAAAAATTATAATGAAAGCACCATCCAACTCACAATAGCAGCAAAATATATGAATTGATAATAGGAATGATTTTAACAAGCTGTGTCACAAATAAAGAAAACTATTAAAATGTAAATGAAGTTCTGAATGAGTGATGATAAAGAGACATAACCTGATTTTGGATAGGAAGGCTGAAATTTATTAAGTGCCAATTCTTTCTAATAAATTTATAGGTTTAATATAGCTTGAAACAGTATTAGAGGAATTATATTCACAACTTGGGTAAATGATTCTAAGGTTCTTTTAGAAGAATTAATAATAGCTTAAATAACCCAGAGAGGAAGAATAAGAAAAACTTAGTACTTTGAGATTTAAGAGTATATTATAAAAATTGAATAATCAGGAAAAAAAAGTATGATTCTCATCCAAATTAGAAAATGGAATTCATGAATCAGTAAAAACCAAAAAGGAGAGGAATTACTTAAAGGAATGTATTATGTGGAAATTAAATGTCACAATTAAGAATTGATTTCTTTCCGCTCTCAATGTCTGGTGTTGAGGTAATTGTTCAGCAGTGAGAGGAAAAACAGAATAGTTTATAAGACTCAACAGATACCAGTGTGAGTGTGTGTGCATGTGTGTGTGTGTGTGTGTTTGAGAGAGAGAGAGAGAGAGCTATCAAATGAGACTTTTCTATCTATGATATTATGGCAGGCTAAATTATTACTGTAAAGTCTGCTGATTAAAACATAAAATTCTGAACAAAATTTTAAAAATGTTTTTAAATGTGAATAAAAACGGACAGAATAGAAGGAATCCAGTCAAAAGCTGAGTGAGCAGGAATGTGGAGGAAGCAAAGCAGGGAACTTCTTCATCCTGAGGGTGTATGGCCAAACATCAGATCTCCAGTCTCCTTTTCCAGCTCTCAGAACTGTGGCAAAGAACAAAGAAAGGCCAGGCTTGCCAAGACGGGCTGTCCAGTCAGAGCCCATGTGCTCTTCAGGCTGGAACACTGAAGGTCCCTCTCAGGATGGTAACGAGCTGGAGGAAATCAGCTCCATCCTCCTCCATCCTTTGTGTTGAGCACAAAAGCAACAACAAAACAATGCTTAAGATGGTGTATTTTCCATGGATTTTCACAAGCCCCCTCAATTTATGAATATGTTTTAAATTGCTCCCAACTGGAAACACCTCGTAGCAAAAGCAAACAATAATTTTCTCTAGAGTATTGCTTCTTCCTAGGCCTCTAAATATTCCTCAAACTAATTTTCTAAGGGGAACGAACAGTTCAATAAAAATTTACACAAAGAAGTAAGGAACCAGAAGAAACAGGTGTGTAAATACTTATGATACTAGAACTAACAGATTGATTTTAAAACAATGCTTTCTATGTTTAAAGAAATGAAAGACTTCGAAAGTTATTGATAATAGAAGATACTTTAAAATAATCCAACGTGTTTGAAAGATAACTAAATAGACCTTCCTAGAAAAAGAAAAAAAGACAAAAGAAACAATTTTAGTAAACATACCACACACACATGCTCACACACACACACTCACACACACAGCTAGACACTTCTGAAGAGAAAATTAGTGAATCAAGTGTGAAAACAGAAGGATGTATCCAGGGTGCAACACTAATAATTAAGAGAGATTAAAGAAAGAGGAGATCTAACATATATCTAACTGAACCCCAGGAAAAAGAGGAGAGACTGTGGCACGATCATATTTGGAAAGATAATATCTGATCATTTGCTAGAATTAATGAAAGACACCGATCTATGTATTCAAAAATGTCAGTGACTCACAACAGAGTACATTAAAGAAGAAAGATTCCACACTGGATCAGTCATAGTGAAACTCTGTTATAATAATGATACAGATAATCTTGAATAAGTTAAACAAAATGAACATACTACATTCAAGTGAATAGAAAACTGTAAGTTTCCTTATAAAAAAATCAGTTAAAGATGCCAGACAATCATTGCCTGTCATGCTTAGTTTTCTGTAAAAAATCTGGATGGGAGAGAAAGGGACACCGAGACTTAAAAGTTCTTAGTAATGTTCAGGAGACGAATAAAGATATTGATTAACTTTTGACTAACATAAGTTAAATATGAATGTTGGATGTTTAGTATAACTGCTGAAGGGATAGAAACAAAGTATTAACTTCTAACCAGGATTAAAAGGGACTGATATAATGATAAAATGGTTAATTAAATGGTATGATAAAAATAATAGAAGTTCCTCAGAAGTAACAAAATATAGTAAGATGCTCTGCCTGGCACCATATTTAGAAGTCAATTCTAGATAGTTTATACATCTAAATATGATAGGACAAAACCCCAAAAATTGTCTATATAATTTCAGGGTAGGAAAAAAATTTAAAGCAACACAAAATTAAAATTTATTGTAATTACAGCTTTTGATTTATCAGGTGATACTGAGAGATTTGAAAGGGGTCATTTATTTCATGAAGGATGGAGATGAACTGTTGGTGGTAACTTAATGTGTTATACATAGGTGTTAATTTGTGATGATATGCACCTTAAAAATATAAAATATTATGTTACAGTGTTCCTCAATACATCTAAAAATAAATAAAATATAGCTATTTTCCATATAAAAAGTCACAGAATGGAAAGCAAATTTTACAATATGTGTAGTTGATAAAGAAGCAATGTCAAGATGAGGTCACATTTCTGTAATAATAAACATGGAAGACAAGTATCTCAATTAAAAGTGAATAAAGACTTACACGTGTACGTCACCGAAGAGGAATTACAAATGACCCCAAATATGAATACATATCAACCCAGTTAACAATCGGGAAACTCTGAACTCCAGCCACACTGAATTACCATTTCCCATCTACCAAACTAACAAAAAATTAAAAGTCTTCCCGACAGTAAATACTGACAGAAAAGTTGAGCTCAACTTTTGCTCAGGCACTGTTGATGGAAGTGTAAAGTAACCTGTGTGTTTGGGAAACAGTTTGACGCTATAACTATATAAAGTTAAAGATACATATACACTGCAGCCAGGAGTTCTACACCTAGATATTTACCTTGAAGTGACTTTTGCACATTCGTACCAGAATTTACGTACAAGGTTTATCATAATACCATTTGTTCATAAGATCCCAGGTTGAAGTCATCTAAAAGTCCACCAGCGACAGAATGACTAGTATTTAGAAAAGGAAAACACTCTGCTAGAGCTTAGTAGACATGGGTGAATTAACCACATGATGTTGAGCACCAGAGGCAAGGCCCAAAAGAAAACTACATACATTGTGGTGCCATCTGTTGGGTAAAAATAGGCAAATCAAACTGCTTACCATTGTTTACCTATACAGCAAATGCATTTTTAAATAAAAAGAAAATTAATTTTACCAGAATCAAGATAGGTGTTAGGGACTCCCCCAGAGAGAAAAGAACTTTTTCACTTTGTAATTAGTCTTTAAATGTACATGTGTATTTTTGCACTGTTCTGAATGCATGAGTAACATTTTTTTAATGTAAAGGAACTTGTTTAATCAGTGTGAAATAAACTTAAACAATTATTTAAATTCTACAGAGGGTATTATCTTCCAGTTTTGAAATCTATCAGATAACAATAAATAAAACACACTAAAAATAGATTTGGGTCAATTAAAATTTTAAACATCTCATGTAAAAAAAGGCAGTGAAATTCAAATAATTGAGTAAAATATGTGTTGCAAATTTGAGAATAGTTAAATATATTGTTGCAAATTTGAGAAAAGTTAAATATATTTCTCTATCAATATAATTCAGTTTTTATAATAATTTTTAAACTCTATAAGCAAAGATACTAATATTTTATTTAGGAGCAAAATAGTTATAGAATGTCTGAAATTTTTTAATGCATATTAAAATAAGATGGCTTTTTTTGGTCCCCATAATTAGCACAGGATAAGTTAATGATACTGTGAATTGTGACAAGATGATATATCTTAAACATTGTATGTGCCTATGTAGCTTTTTACAATCATCAGGAAAAGCAGAATTTATCCAGGATTGTAAAACATTCAGAATCTATGATACAGTGAATCTATATGTCAGTTTTTCTAGAGATTTACTTCAAAATGTGAAAAATAAATTCGAGTTCAGAAAGACAATGATTGCATCATAACTTATCATGGCAAAAATGGAAAGTAACCTAATATTTGGCAGTCAGTGAATTTTTTGCAGTAACTGTAAGCTCATTCACTTTCATCCATTGAAGTAATGTTTTGGGCGTGCATTGTTTTTATGTGTATGTGTCTGACCTCACAGCATAAAGTTATTTGGCCATAAAGTGACTATTAGATTTGCTTACAAAGGAAAGTGCTGTTGAAAAGGGTAAAAAATTAAATGCACACTGAGATGAGCTCTTGAAACAATAGGCATAGAAAACCCTGTATCCATCATACTTGCATGATTCAAGATTTTACAGGCAGAAATACTGACCTAGAATATGCAAAGATGCTAATATCATCAGTGTCTGGATGTAATGATTATGAATGATCTTTCCCCTTTCTCTTCTGTGTTCTTGAGAGCTGCAGTGGTTTAATAGTATCCCGTAATGGAAGCACTAAGTAATAATAAAAATTGCAGAAACCTTCTGAATTTTCATTTTTGCTTAGGTCTTGGTACTGCCTTTCATAACGTCTAATGTGCATGCCTTTTTTAAGACTTAGAATACTTTTCAAAATAAGAGTTTCTAAAACTCTTTAAATAAGTAATCCAACAGAATGCTACATTGTTTTAGCCTTCAAGCATGTGAAGAAAGAAGGCAGTATCAGTAATTATCCTTTTTTTACCACAAAATTGAAACTAAAATAAAGTGCAAACGTACTTATGTCCCTCAGAAACAGCATACATCATGAGGAAAAGTTGTTCAGCCAGAAAACTGATCAAAATTACATCTTTCAATGACTTTTCACAGGACGTAGCAACAATCTCCAAGGTCCACGTGTCCTTCAAGATTCTCTTTAAAAAATAGTATTTTTAAGAATAAAATTTTGGCACAGAATAATACGAAATTTTTGGTGACTGTAGGGAAAGGGAATCATTTGCTTTTTATTTTACTGATAGTACTTCCACAATATTAAGAGAGTGAGCTATTGTTTCATTAATTGGTACCAAGAGTTAAAAGTTTCATAATTATCATTTGCTGTTTTTTTAGTAAAAATTTTTTCAGAAGTTTTGCTCCTGTGCAGCTGGGAATGGGAATGGGAGGGAAATTTGACTTGCTATTGATTTGGCAAGTTCTTTATATGCTATAGATGAAGACCCTTTGTTGGATATGTGTTTTGCAAATATTCTTTTCTCCCTTCTTGTCATACATTTTAACTCTAACCATTTCTTTGGGCGAAAATAGTTTTTTAAGTTCATGAAGTATAATTCAATACTGTTCTTCATTTATAGTTCCAGCTTTAAATGTCTTATTTAAGAAAGCTGTGCCAAGCCCAAGGTCACTAAGATTTCTTCTCATATTTTCTTTGAGAAATATGACAGTTTAAGTTGATTGAAGATGCATATTAAGTTCAGTATTGTGTGTGAGGGGAGCTAAGTGTCGAGGTGTTTCTGTTGTCATTTTGACTCTTGTAGATGGCTGTCCAGTGATTACAGCACCGTTTGTTGAAAAAAATGATCTTTTCCCTTATTTGGAGAAAAGATGCCGTTTTATCTTGGAGCCTTCACATAAATCAGTTGCCCGTATATGCGTTGGTCTGTTTCTGGACTATTTCTTCTTCTCTTCTGATGCAGATGCGTGTTATGTGCCATTGCCGTCAGAACCTGATTGCTGATGCTTTGGAATAAGCCTTTAAATCAGATAGTGTATATATTCTGCATTTGTTTTTCTTTTTCAACACTTTTTACATGTTGGAGATTCAGTACATCTACAAATAAAATTTTTAGTTATTTTGCCAATTTGGACAAAATAATTGCTTGGATTTTGGTTAAGGTTTTATTAAATCTATTAAATGATATCAGTAAGAATTGACTCCTTATCAAAATTGAGTCTTCAAGTCCACAGATTCAGTGTATTATTCTGTTTCTTTCATTTTATTCAGTAATGCTTTGTAGTTTTCAGTGTAAAAGTCTTGCACACTTTTTTTCAAATTT
Source organism: Solenodon paradoxus (assembly GCA_004363575.1). Taxonomy (NCBI): domain Eukaryota; kingdom Metazoa; phylum Chordata; class Mammalia; order Eulipotyphla; family Solenodontidae; genus Solenodon; species Solenodon paradoxus. The sequence goes on along the minus strand of RJWH01001287.1, from coordinate 106,133 downwards.
TTCCCTCAGTGTTTCATATTTTTGATTCTATTATAAATTATATTCTAAAGACTAAGTACACAGAAAGATGCTGACATATTTCATCTTGGAAAATGCAAATTATACCACAGTGAGATACCAGCACACCAGTGTTTCACAAACTCATGATTGACATTGTAGGCCTGAGCATTTTCTGCCATCAATGATTGTCTTATGCGTTGTAGGATGTTTAGCTGCACCCATGGTTTATGCCCTCTGAATGCCAGTATCAGTCCTCCCTCTCCCTGAAATATAACATTTAAAAATATTTTCAGACATTGCTAAATGTCCCTGTGGAGGTAGGTTTTTCCCTGTTGAGAACCATGGCATTATATAACCACTGGAATGACTTAAAAAAAAAACTGCAGTGTTGGCAAGGATATGGAGCAGTCAGAACTGTCACATCTTCCCTATAAGAATGTGAAATGGGAGCATGCTCTGGTGGAGTAGCCACTGGGGATAATTCACATCCCAAGGGCCCAGGTTCATGTCCGGTGACTGGCAGAAGCAACCAAGGTAAACAACTAAATTATGTGCTTCTTCCTTCTCTCTCTTCTTGCCTGCCTGCCTCTGCCCACATTTCCTACCTGCACCTTTCCTTTAAAAATGTAAAGTGGTTACAGCGTTGAAAGAACAAGTGACAGTTTAAAAATTATTCCTAAATCCACTATATGAGCTTGTCAGTCTACTAACGGAATTTATGTAAGAGAAACAAAACTTCATGTCCAGAGACATGCTCATGAATATTCATAACATCTTTATTTGTGATAAACAAAAGTAGGCACAACTTAGATGTCTATTCACAGGTAAATGGGTTGACACATCTGGGATATACATACCAAGGATTATTATGCAGCTATAAAAAAGAATGAACTGTTGATACAGACAGCCACATTGGTTAATTTAAGAATAATTGCACTGAATAAAATAAGCTAGCCCAAAAAAGAATGCCTATCTTACAATTTTATTTACATAACATCCTAGGAAATGAAAACAAAATACAGTGATGGAGCAGATCTCAGATTGTCTGAGGATAGCGCAGAGAGGAGGGAGGGATAGATTAGAAAAGTTCAAGAGAAGAAACTTTGAGGCATGATAGAGATGCTGAATATCTTCGTGATGGCGTTGGTTTCAAGGGGATACGCATGTCAGAACACATTGAATTTACACTTTATGTATATGCAGGTTTGTTGTAGGTTGATTATACCTACACAGAGTTGTTGTTTATCAGTGACAATGCAGGACACTCTTGTGGGTCAGGTGGCTGAGGTGGCTAAGGCGCAGTTCATGTGAAGCCCAAGGACCTGGGTTCATGGCCTGGGGCCAGGGGAATGAGCTCCACCCACCCCCACCCCGCAGAAAAGAAAAACTAAAATACAAAAAAATGGGCCAAATGAACATAGTCATAAATAAAAGCTTTGTAATGATTTATGAAAGATACTCATAAAAGATATTTACAAAAGATATTCATGACACTGACAAGAAAAAAAATCAGTGGAATTTTCCTGTAGATCATCCAGTAATGAAGAAAAATTAGTAATTATTCAAGCTTATTCTTTCTCTCACTTTAAGAAACATAGAAATGCAACCCTTCTCCCCCCCGGTGACCTACCATTTGCATTTAGAGAAGAATGATTGCTCAATTAAAGATGACACTGAATTTTATATTAGAATATGTGGAAAAAATTTATCTTTCTTTTGGATAATCAGCAAGTTTTAAATGACATAAAATGATGTAAATGAAAAATAGGAAAGAAAAATTCTTATATATCCATAGCCTGAAGATATATTGAATTACATTTGTAATTTGTAAGGAGTTAACCTGCATTTTTGCCTTTTACTAAATGCTGAATTTTGATGAAAACCCCTGATTCCAAAAATTTTATAGATTTTGAATTAAAAACCAGTGATTTTCCTCTGATCAAAAATTCAGCTACCATTACCAGAATAAATCTAGAATTTAGTTTGTCAGCACATGCTTTCTCTCATTTTCAATACCTATATGAGATAGGAAATTCAAAAGAATTGATAAACTGGTGTTGAAAATGTTATCCCTTCACTGTTTTATTGCTTAAACTTATCGGGTTTATTTTTTCATAAGGTGATTCAGATTATTACTCTGTTTAAGCTGCCCTCCTGATTTCTTCCTTATCACTTAAGATGTTCATTCAGTCAGAACACGAGCAGCAAGTTTTGTAAGAAACTCCGTATTTTAATTTAAAGAACAAGAAAAGAAAAAAGGGTGTCTGTGTTTGTATGTAAATGGTGAATATATACTCTATAAAATTTTCAGGCAGATGACATTCAAATCAATTATTTAAGAGACAGTTCTTTTCTGAGATGAGATATTGATTTATTGATGGTTTCAGTTTTCAGGTAACATGCTCAATAATTTTAAATGTTCAATAATTTTGTACTGTAGCTAATGGATCTTTGTAGAAAGAAAATATTTAATTGTCCCATACATCCTTTTTAGATATACCAGCTAGCAATATTATGCCCTCTTTGAGGTAACAGGTCAGTCTCCATGTATCTGCAGTGTTAATAATATCCTTTGCTCTGTGTTTTATCTTCCCTAGCTCCTTTCCAAACCTCGATTTTGTGCAATGGGAAAATAATAGCAAATTACTGATATTTTGCTTTCTGCATGTGTGTATATTAACTACCATATATACTGTACATATTTTAATATATATGTATATTAAAAGGATCTAGAAATGGCACTGCTGAATCTGGTGATTTAAAATGTAAAATGTGTTCTGATCCAAAGAAATAAGAAATGTGTAAGAGGCTTCTCTTTGACAGATGCAGGCTGTTTGCATGTCGAAAGACAAGCTACCCTGAGTCCAGTGAATTATTAGCACAATCCCTCCTGTGACCGATCTAAGCATCTGTATCTGTGTTCGCAGAGAAGAACCCTAGACCTCTTACATGAGTAGAAAGCCTTTTCTCTTTCCAGCGTCAGCAGACGTAGGCTAACCTTGTAATGCACATATCCTTCTATCCTTCCTTGTATACCTTGCCTTTGTCTCCCTGATGATGCCCAGGCAGGAAATAGTGGACAGACCTGCCATTGTGGACCATTGGGAATAGACAGGTAAGTGAGACACTGGAGGGATGGCTCATCTGGGCTCAAGACCCCAGGTCCCTCTTCACCTGGTGAGAGAGTTGCTGAGAGAAACAAAGAAGAGCAGACTTTATGGTTGCTTTTCTCTTTTCAGAAGGATATCTTAAAATCGGATCTCATTATCTGCTCCGTGGCTGCTGTTCTGTCGTTTGCCATCAGTGCCAGCACCGTGTTCCTGTCCTTGAGAGTATGTATCCATTTGTGTTTAGGCTCTCTCACCTCTGTATTCCTTCCTAACCTAGCCCGTATGGAGTTCCAGGGTCATGGAGCTGGAGAAAGAAAGCAGAGGGCCAGGGGAGAGGGTTAAGGATTAAATTCAGGTGCTCTGAAGAATTATGTCCAAGGTGAGGTTTGTCCGCATCCCAGATGTGGCTCAGCTCTTGTACCTCATTCTTTCCCTGTCTGGGGAGTTGCTTTATGAGCAGGCGCAGTAGCACATTTCCTGGGCCGCACCAAGAGGCTCGCCTATAGTCATGAGACAGGCTCAGGCCACACTGGTGTGAGCAGAGAAGGGAGGAGTTAGGATCAGGCGTGAGTTGAGGCCCGCCACAGCGCTCATGGGATGATGGGAAAGTGATTTTCAGTTAGAAAAAACAAAAGTAGAAAGCTGCAGATGGGATTTCTGGCTTAAAGTTCTTACAGATGATTCTGTGTCTATAAAATATGACACATTGGAAAGTCTATAGCTAAGCGTAGTCTTCACCTCTTCTTTGAAGGCAAAAAATGACTTCCCATGGCAGAATTCCCTGAGCCCCGCACTTTTCAGGCCGCTTCCCTTCCCCGCCTCAGTGCTTGGTGGTTCTGAGCTCAGAAAGGGTATCGTGCTGGAGGGAGACATTTCCAGTGGCCTGAAACAAGAACAGAGCGTGACTGTCCTTGCAGGGAAAGATGGGGAAGGACCAGAGTGCTGTGTGCTAATCACAGGCATTCCTTCCCCTGTCCCTTAAGCTCAGTGATGAGATTGTGCCCTCTTTTGTCACAGCCGTTTCTCAGCATTGTGCTGTTTGTCCTGGCCGGCACGGTGGGATTTGTAACCCATTACATGCTTCCTCAGCTCCGAAAGCACCATCCGTGGATGTGGATTTCACACCCCGTTCTTAAAAACAAAGAGTATCAGCAACGGGAAGTGAGAGGTTAGTAAAATAGTCTTTAAAAAATATAGCAGTCGTAGACGTGCTTTAAACTGGAGAGTGTGCTTATAGGTGTGAATGAATTTAATGCATTGAACTCTCTGCTTAAAAATGGTTGCAGTGGTGATGTTCCTGTATTGTGTTTATTTAACAATAACAACAAGAGTATGAACCTTAGAGTACATGGTACTTTTCCCAGAACAAAAGAGCTGAAGGGGGTGAATTAGAAGTACGTTCCATAAACATATTAATTGGCTATTAGTATTGAGAAAAACATTAATTTCATATCATTCAAACCTCAAGATTATGATGTTCCAGCTTAAAATGATGTCCCAGGGACCAAGGAGAGAGCATGCCTGCCTTCTCATCCTCCCCAAAGCTGGGGTCGAGTGTGGGGAGATGTGGCTGAGACTGACCTTGCCAAATTGAGAGAAAGGAATATTAGGTTAGTCGAGAGGATGGGATTCAACATTGAAAGAAAAGAATGTGCAGTTGAAAACTTGGGGTATGTGTGAGTGCGTGCATGTGTGCATGTGGCTTGTTTTCTCTCCTGTATCTAACAAAACCCAGTTTAAGAGGATTATTTAGATATTTTAAACTTGCATGGTGTTTTCAGTACAAGATTCAAGAACAAATAAAGAGAGTGTTTGAGTTGACTTCCTCTTTGAGGGACAGTGAGCATCTGGCTGTGGACTCTGTCCTGCAGGCTAGACTCGGAGAAGCTCACGCCCACCAGCACAGGCTCCAGCAGAGTCTATGTGGACATTTCTCACTTGCCTGTATGAGCTGTTTATAAGCCCCCTGAAATGTAGATAAGACTAATGCATTCAGCAAATTAGACTTGTAGTGAAAAATGGATTCCATTTCCCAATGATGTATGTTGGAAGGAAAATCCAAATATTTAAAATATGTTGGGATGAACATACTGAAAGCCCAGTACCCATTCTGGTATTATCATTGTCTTGTGTTTCCTTGCCTTCTCTTCTTTGCCTTCTGCCTTTTAGGTTTTTCATTCTTCATCTCTCCGTTTAGCATCAAGCATGCCTGGGAATTTCAGTCTGATCATAGAACTTTGAATGTGAAGATGCTGCTGACATTTTCTTTCATAGGATCATAGGAAATTCAACTAGAAAAGAAGGAAGAGCAAGCAGGCCCAGCAGCACATGCTGCCAATTGAGGGTTCCGGGCCTGTAAGATGAGGCCTGTGTGCTGTCTCTGTCTTAGAATTTGTGTGATCCTGCCCCACCCTTTTACACAGGGAAACTGAAGCCTAGAGAAAGTCAAGGGATGGAACTTGGGTCCCACCATGTTCATGGCCAGCAAGTGACTGGAACCCAGGTTAACACACACATTCCTTTGCTCTTTCTAGACCCACGATGTTCTCTGTCCAGTGGGCAGCTCTTGTGCACTCTGAGCAAGGCTCTTGGACAATTTCAGCAGGCATTGTTGCACAAAGGGCCACATCACTATATGACCTGTAGAGTCTAACATGTCATGGTCTAATGCTAACTCAAAAAGGCTTTAACCCATGTTTGAAACAAACTCACCACATTACATTCTAGGCATTCTTGTGGCTTCTCAAACATACTACCTTCTCTTCACTGTCCTCTCTTTGCTGTTCCTTTGCCTGAGATGCTCTTCCTCAGACTTCACTTGACTTGTGCCAGATGGCTAAGCCTCTAGGTCTCCGTTCAAATATCAAACCCTGGCACACCCTGGTGGAGCAGTGGTTGGGTTAATCACCTCTGAAGGACGCAAGTCACATACCCCTGGGTTCGAGTCCAGGATCTGGGGGAAACAACCAATGTGAAACACTAAATACAGAAATTTTAACGATGCTTCCTCCTCTCTCTTCCTGCCTGCCTGCATGCTCACCTTCATTCCTGCCTGCACCTCTCTTTAAACAAACAAAGCCAACCCCTCCAGAATCCTTCCCTACTACCTAAACCAGACTAGCTTTCTGGCTCTTTCCCAGGACCTCCCTTCCATAACATCCTCTACAGGGACTCTATTTAGAATTTGCTCTTAAACTCCAACATGTTTGCTTGCTTATGCTGGCCCTCCATTGCCTCCTGTGGTGCCCGTCACAGACTGATGTTTACTAAACTGCACTTAATTTAAATGTTATCAGCCTTATAGTTTCTAGGACAAATTTTAAACTTGGTGCACATGTTTTCTTTTCCTTTCTGTGTAGCTCTGATATGTAATTTTATTTTATAAATAAAATTACTTGGAGGTACAAAATTAACTTTGATATCAGAATTAGACTATGATAAAATAGAACTGTGTTACAACTCAAATTGTAGACTGTAAATTTTAGCAAACTCAATTCTTTACTTTCGAGGCTACTTTAAACATACCTTATCAACCCTAGTCCAGCAAAGTGTTTTACTACTATTCGATTTAGATTAGTGAAATTCTATCACTTATACTGCAGTTCAGCAGTCAAAGCACTGATGTGGGCATGACTGAGTTGTATTAATGGTACTGGGTAAAGCGTTTTTTCTCAGTGTGTCACCCATGTAAGTGAATTATACTGAACGTCAGGTCATAGCCAGCACTACAAGTGGCATAATATGAATAAACTGGAACTTTTCAGACTGAATGTTACAGGAGTCCTAGAGTTTTAGAAAATAAAACAAATCTGTCATCCTGAGCAATTACAGTGACATGACTGCAGGGCTCCTGTCTCAGGTGTGGGTTCTTTTGTGTCCCTAAGGAGAAGACTTACCCTCGGGTGCAGGCAGGGAAGAAAAGAGAGATCAATCACAGATATATACAAAGAAAGAAAAAGAGAAAAACAAATGCATCCCCAGATAGATGTGGGGATGGAACATTTTGACAAGAAAGATGGCCCCGAGTGGTTAGGGCCCTAAGCTTTAAAGGTTCTAACTGGTGGCTTTCCATCCAGGGTAGTTCTGCGATAGAATAAGTTTTTTGATTGCCCCTCTAGTGACTTCTTTTAAATTGATTGGCAGACTTTACATTGGCACTTCTTTATCATTTATTTCCTTTGTTCTTTCCAACAGTCTGTCACCCTGAGCATTGGCCTGTGCACTGAGAGTTGATAATGAACTATCCTGGCTCTGGTCAGTTGTATTTTAAACTGAATTGGTGCCCTTTTATTGCTCCCTCGCTTAATTTCCCTTCCCCTGTCCTCAGCTCAAGTTCCTATCTAACACTGATTCTAGGCAGATGGCTTCATTGATTGTTCTAAAAGACCAAGCAGTTGAATCAGTTTGAAAATTTGTTTTACCTGAGAACTTTCCGATTATGTTATTTTGAAAGGGACTAATGGAACAGAGTCACATTTTCACTTGGTCCTCCAAGGAGAAGTTTCAGTGTTACCATTCTTAGTTCATAATAAGTTAGGAAAAAAACCAAATGACCTGATTTGATGGATATGTTCTTGTCTTAAAAGTGAATTTTAATGGGGTTAGAAGAGACTGAGATAAAGAATAAGCACATTCCTGGCATTGACTTTTTTATTTATTCACTCAGAAAATGGTGGTGAATATTCTTTTCATTGCAAGGGTCCTGCAGAGTGGCGAGGGAGAGGTATGGAGCGGTGTGCAGGGATGGTGGTGATGGAGAGAAGGGGCCGACTGCTGGTGGTAGGTAGTAACTGGAAATTTGGCGATGGGCAGATACAGTTGGGTGTGGTGTATACAGTTGTCGAGGTGTGAAGCTGTACACCTGAAACATATATAGTGTTGTAAACCAATATTACCTCAATGAAAAAATTTGTTAATAATTATTGAGTTCTTACAAGATGGTAAAACTATGGACCAGTGAGACAGAATGACTGTGACATGGTTTCTACCATCAAAGAGTTTCTAACCTAGTGAGCAAACCTATGACTGTGTCAGAATAGAGGAGCAGTGATCACTACACACACAGTGATGTGGGGTCAACGTTATTCTGTCCAACCTTATAGGAAGCACAGAGAAGACCACCCAAACCTTAAGAAAAGAACTTACAATTAATTGGATGGTCATTGGTTAAGCTTTTCCACTATTTTATAAGCCATATAAAAAGGAAAATAGATGGGCCTATATGATTTAACATTGGCTTAATATCTGATGTATAATAGGTGCTCAGCATTGCACCTATTATGCTCATTCATTGAAAGAACAAATGAATGATTAGTGAAGGAAGAGTTCCCTGTTGGCTGACACAGCAGAAAATGTTTTGTGAGATAAAGGTAGGTTAGAAGAATTCAGATATACATGTAGATTCTAAGATTCATGATAATTTGCTCAGTTCTCTGCAAAGAAAATGCTGAAAAAGCTTAAGCTGCAATTTTTGGATGCATTAGAATAGATGAATGAATGATTATAGAAATTATAAAAATACAAATTGACTAACTCATTTGAATTATAATTAAAAATTCACTGTCATTAGATGAATTCAATAAGGTCCAGATTTGTAATTCTTAAATAAGATATATTTTGCCTTTTAGCAAATCTTGCCTCTCAATTTGTAGATAGACTGGTTTCTATCACAGACTTGGTTCTGAGAGAGATTTCTTTTTCTAATGTATTTGTCATTTGTATCAAAGTAGTATATAGTGTAAAAATCAAATCAAACAAGTTGTAATGAAAAGCGGCAGACTCCTGTCAACTTTTCCCATCACTGACTCCTTCTCTCCAGCAAAAAATGACTTTCTTTTATTTGCTATTTCTTCTGGTATTTGCCATAGTTCTTCTAAATAATGTGTATATTCTGCTAGTTTTTTATATTTGACTGTCTAATGTTTTAAAATAGAAGGATTTATCTTTCTTATCTTCACTCGTCTATTAACATTTTCCTTTTCTCCTTCCTTCCAATATTTTAATGTTTGTATTGAACACATTCTCTTTTGTTCATTATGAGGTTTAATTGTTGTTCCCTTCTAGTCTGGTAGTATACCCCTATGGCATTTTTTTTCTTGTTCAGATTTCGTTTTTTGCATTTGCTCACATTTCCAATAGCTGTGTTAAATATCTCCCTGTTCTGTTTCCACACAAGCAAACCTATCAGACAATCTATTAGTTCCAACCCCCACCCCCACCCCAGGCTCCCTCCTGGAACTTGCTCCAAGGGTTCTGATCCCTCCGGTTTTCTTGAATGAAGTACCTCCTCATCCTCCTATTGCTGGGGTGGAGGGGGAGGAGTGGGCCGGAGGAAGGCTGCAGGGGAAATCAGAGACTGACTCTCTCAAGGTGCTTTCATTCTGCTTAGCACTTAATGGGTAGTTTGCACCATGTAGCCTGCTGGGATATGAAGACAATGTGTCATTGTCTTTGTTTCCTCTGCTGCTTCTGAGAACTCTGAAGTCTTTCTGACTCATGGTCCTTTACATGTGGTCAGGCTTTTCCCTAAGAAAGTGTTTGGAAAATTTAGGAAAGAATTTCATGTCGTGGCCCAGAGAATGGGCTCTGGAACAAGACAGTGAGCTCAGATCCTGACTTGGTTACAAACTATTTTGACTAACCATTGTGATTCAGTTTTGCCCTCTCACATTGAGAGTTTCTCCAACAAAGAGCATTAGGAGATGAAATGAATCTCTACACTAATGCGCACTGGCATGCCTCTTGGCAGGCAGAGTGCACTCAGTAAATGTATCTTTCTTCTCCTCTTCCCCTCTTGGGCGTCCTGACTTTAATCACCTTGTACCTTGCTTTGTGTTCATTTCACTCATTGTGCTAGGCCTTTAGATGCACATGAGCTGTAGTTTTGAAATCTGTGTCCATATGTGATAATATGTCTTGATTGGCTTAGTTCACAGAATTTCCGTGGTTGCTAAATCAAGCTGGATCACATATGTAAAAATCAGATAAAGGAATGTGGCATGATGGGCATTGTTGGATTTTGGAACATAAAGCCTGTGCTAGGGTCTCATCTTTGTGTGTGTGTGTGGAGGAAATGCTGTCTTGGGGGAAAGACTGCAATCTTTACCCACACTTATCTTCCCAGTATGAAAAGATACAAGCATCAAGAGGTGGTTGGAGACCTAGAAATCCCTCCAAAATCTCTTTAATTCAAAGTGACTAAAATAGTTTGAAGCACGAACTGAACTAGGGCTGAGTGACAGTCTCATGTGCCACAAAGCTTCTGTAGGACAGTGCATTCCAGATGTCATAGGAGTGGCTTTAAGTGGATGTGTAAAATATTAGCCTGTCAATTGGAAACCCGCCTTATTAATTATTCCCTCTATTGTTTTTATTTTCAGGCATGCTCTTTCACTCTCCGTTTCTGTCCCTCCCTGTCAGGCACTGTTCCCCCTGCATTCAGACTCTGGCTGATGTCGTTCTGGTCCAGGCCCACCAGGAAGCTTATCTTTCTGTGTCAGTCTCCTCAAGGCTGGGGGGCTGCATGGGATTGGCAGTGAAACCAAATTCACATGACAGCAGGAGAAGAGAAAACTGGAATCCGGCTACCTCTGCTTGAAGGGGGAACGAGACTGAGGGGGGCCTGGAAAGGCACACGCCATCCCTGGCCAGTAGGAAGAGGAAAAGGGCTGGGGAGCAGAGCTGAATGGTCAGCTGCCCACCTCAAACTCCAGCTTTCCAAAGGGATGGGGGTGTTTTCCCAATTTCCTATTGGAATTCTCATAGACAACTGATAAATTAAACAGCGTGGAACTAAAGTACTGGGAAAAATAGGAGGGGGAAGCAATAAAAATCAGGATGTCTTCAGATGCAGCGTGATGTACACAGGATGCTTTGGGCTCTGTTGACCCAGCATTCATGGGAAGAGCCCTTTGGTAGAATGATGTCAGCTCTCAGCTGCAGTGGGTGAGACCACTGGGATGAGCCCTGAATCCCCTGATGTATCTGTATGGGGAGCTAATCTGAAGCAGCTTAACCTTCATAGCACTTTATGATGGGCTAATAAATGGAGATGCCAGTAGAAAAATAGAAAGGGTGTCTTAAAGCAATCTTATAATTTAAATAACATGAATCACACTTAATGAGAAATGCTGATTTGTAAACTGGATATTCATTAAGTCCCTGCTGCGTAATAGGCTCTGTGCTAGGTGTTGAGAATGAACAGGCACACGAGCCTTGCTCTCGGCAAGATGTTTGTTCTAACGGGTATTAGCTTTCTTCCTGTGCCATTGTAAGAATATCTGAACATTTCTCCTAACCCTCTTCCTGCAAAAATTTTAACGTATTCTCTTCATGAGAAGAATTGATAAATAATTTCACTGGTGTTTTCAGTCCTATAGTCTGGAATGAATTGAAGGCCTTTCTACCGAAAAGAGAAAGCACATTATTGTAATGATTCTCCCAAGACTTTATCCCTTTGAGGGGATGTGAAGAATGCCTTTTTATTCCCACTGAATTAATGAAAAAAATTAGTAGGATGGTTTTGGGAAAATGAGCTAAACAATTTAAAAAATTGAACTAGACTATATCAAATGAAATTCCAGATGGATTAAAGATTTCACTTATTTCTTTAGAGGAGGAAGAAAGACCAGAATAGCATTGCAAGAAAATATAGGTCAAGGTATATAATCTTAGGTGAGGACGAGGAAAAGAATTTTGCAAGCTCGACCCCAAAGTCAAAACCACTAAGGAAACAACTGAAAATGCTGTTGCTTTAAACATGTAAATGCTAATGTTCTAATTATCAAGTGTTGCTCTTTCTTACCTTGTATTTCTTTGAGAGGTTTTACCATGATGTTGAATCTGATACTATTTATTAATTGCTTCACAGATATTTCTATAAGACCTTACAAATGTCCGGGACTATGCAGAATGCTCAGGAAGCTGCGGGGAGCAAGACAGGCATGGCCCCATCCTGGAGTGAGCATTCCAAGAAAAAGGAGGGTACATTACTCCTCAACCAGCAGTAAACCCAGGACTCCTACGGGGCAGGCAGGGTCCTACCATGGGCGCCCCAGCTTCTCCTCACAATAGATTCTGCTAGGTGTCTGATTTCGTTCATTAAGTTTGTAATCATTCAGTTAATCAATCATACTGTTTGAATCTTTTGAGTGACTGCTGGGGACAGGGTACAGTGTTATATTATAGTTCCAATTTGTTGGAGAAAGACAGCTATGGCTTGAGTAAAAAGATGACCATTTATCACACAGATTAATATGTATGTGGACTGTTGGAATCCAGTGAAGAAAAGGCTAGGAGTATACAGGGGTTAGAGTTAAGGGGAAAAGGATTCTTGAAAGAAGTAACATTTAAAGTGACGCCTAAAAGAGAAAGAGGGGGTTAGATATTAAATGGAGGAAGAGGATTTCAGGTTTGGGAAGAAGCCAAGGGCACAGCCTGGTTTATTTAGGAACAGAAAGTGGCCGGGGGAGGGGAAGCTTGGTTTTATCCTAAGCAGAATCATAGGGCTTGCAGCGACATAATGATGTGATTTGCTTTGCATTTCAGAATGATTACTTATCCTCAACTCATGCTACTGGTTTTGGAAGTGAAGCCCCTTTCTGGAGAATAAACATTGATTGTGTGTACATGTTAGTACGAGGGATTTTACAATCGGAAACTTGGCCAAGTGAAAAAGATGAGCATGAGAAATGCTCCTAGAAAAAAAACAATTGTCCATAATAAGGGGATGTTAACAGCCTGGAATTGGTAACCCCATTTTGCAGGCTCTCCTTTCCTTGAGATGCAAAGATTTTCTTTGTAACATGACTTCATGTGAGTACTGAGACAGTTCGGGGACTTAAAAAAAACATATTTATCATGTTATTACATTTGTAAGTTTTCTTTTTGTTTGCTTTTGATGGCTACCCCATAAGAAAGGATTGCATTTAATCTTTTAGAATAGAATTCTGGTCTTACACTTAACTCCCTCTTATCTGATTATTCATCTTTCTATACCTGTTCTTACAAATATAAATATTCAACATGAGCTGTATTTATCTGTTAAATGTTTTCTACAATCTAGAGTTTGTAGCATTTCCTTGGAATAAGCTACTGAACTTGATAGAAGAATTCTAAAGATAGGTAAGAATTAAAATAAAATCAACTTTTGTCGCCATATAGGATTAGCAGAACCTGAAGTCAAAAGTGTAGAGTTGGTGGTCTTTGGAATTGTTGTCTGCTATGTCATACTAGAGATTTATTTTAATTCTCTTTGCACACCCTCCTTCTCCCTGGCTTTGGGGAGATCTTGTTCTGAACACTAATTAGAAAACCATGTCGTGGGGTGACTCTTTCCCTAAAAGCAATTTTGTTTTCATGTACAGTGTGTCTACCTGTGCTTGCTGGTATAGGTAATGTGAAACATTTTCGCTGTCCTTTCCTCTCGAGATTCAGAATTGATCAGTGGAAGTAAAGGCATGCGGGAGCATCTAAATCACATTTAGATGTCAGCAGTTGTTGCTTTCATTTCCCTTCTCGCACCTTGGTAGGAACTGGAGCTGAATTATGCAGTGCAATGTAGCTTCTAGCCCAGTCTTTTTGTGTGCCTTTCACTAAAGGTGCTCTTTAAAAAATGGAAAGGAAAGGTTTGGATAACTCATGAATGAATTGATTTCTAGTTCTCTAAAAGTTCTTTTTATCCTTCAAAAATTAAACAGAGAAATCCATTGTAGCTCTCATCTTGCTTTGCTTTTAACTAGGAAGCCAATCATTACATTTTGAAAACCTAGGACCCTGATTGTTGATCCTTGTTTTTGCGGCCATAGAGAAAGCAGCTGCTATGAACACATTATTCCTAGTGAGCCAACAGAATTATGCTTATAATGTGAGACTTCCTAGAGCTTACCTGTCTTAGCCACGTGCCTGAAAGTTGTGTTTATGACATAGATACACTCATACACACACACACACACACACACACACACACACACACACACACACAACCCAGTACCACAAGGGTTAAAGTCTCACTGAATAAGTAGTTTTGTTTTTAAATATTTGAAAAGACATGGATGGTGTATTCAGAGCTTAGTATAGATGATGAATATGGAATTCAGTGTTTTCTATTTTGGAATTCATTGCTTTATGTGTGTCTAGGCTAGATCAACTGAAATTCATCTGAAAAGCCCATATTTGTTTTCATTGTTTGCAGTAAATCCTTACAGACTGCAGTGGGATTCACATCAGTGTTATCCCCACTCACTGGAAAATATCCTCTTCTAAAAGAGTGACATGCATTTGAAAACCGGATCACACTCCCCCCTCCAAATGGTACCCAGGCCCTCTGCGGTGAGGAACCACTCAGATGTTTCCTTTAATTCAGATGTTTTTCTAACAGCCCTGCAGGATGAGGTTGGCTTATATTTCTCTTCATTTACATATTTTTGCAGGAATCTTTCTAAGGTTGTCATATTTCTCTGAATTGGTGACAAATGTTGATAGAACTCTGTGAATGTCTTTTATAAGCAGGCTGAGTTGCATTTGATGTGACAGCCTCAATCTGACACTGGTGATCTCTTACAAATTGAAAAATCAGAAAAAAACATGTAGAAAGAAACCTCAGTAACTGATTGTACTTTATGAGAGATTAAAATAGGATATTATTTGATAAGTTACTATTAGAAAGCTTTTTGTCTTGTAATAAAAAAATAATTCTAAGGGGCTGTTTTCTTAGCCCTTCACTATTCAGTTTAATTTTGCAGAGTTCCCCCAGCCACTGAAAATAATAAGATATTAAATGAACATTTGCTGAACCCTAACTCGAGGCCAGGCACTCTGTGAGGATTAGAAATACTAAATAATTCAATACACATCATGTACTCTTTTTTTTTTTTCTTTCTTTTAACAAAACCAAGTACTTTTGAAATGTTTGATAAGAAAGATTAGAGTTCAGATACATATTGGCTATCTTTAGTTACATAGCATATGTGTGCTCACTTTGATTTTATAAAGGAATTCGGTTCTAACGTCAACACAAAAGTTGACAGTTGGATATAATTAAAATTGCTCTTGAAAGTCATGGGAATTTCTCATAAATCATATTTCATTACTAATTCTGCCACTTTTGTTGGTGTTATTTTTCATTGAGACTACTTTGATTTATAAAACAATACAAGTTTTCGATGTGCAGGTTTGAGCTTCATCAAAAATCTGCTCACATACCACCCTCATCACCACATTATTGCTGGTCTCCACCCCTGTCCCTTTCCTTGAGATGCCTCGGGGTGAGCCGTTGGACTGAGCTGCAGCTGTGTTAATGCTGTGAACACATCCAAGCTCTATGCAGCAGAAGGCCTTGCATCCTTGAAGTTTGCATGGCAATTTTAGATTTGCACTGGAGAAAATGATCTTCCTAAAGATGAAAACATTCTGAGGATTTTTGATTAACTTTTAATTATGGAGGACTTATTGTAGTAATGTAAGCAATCTGAATAAAACACAACCTGAAAAGCCTTTGAGAAAATTTAAAGTATTCAAGCGTTCTAAGTCATATATAAACTTCAAATGGTATAGTTAGTTTTCATTCTTTTTCTCATGGGCCTAATATTCCAGGGGAAAGAGAAATAATAATGCCAAAATAATGTCTTTTATGGTCTCTTTGCATATTTAGGACATTACAGAAAGGCAGTTAAAAATAATTAATGTAAATCAAGCACAAGAAATCACCTCACACCTGTGAGAATGGTGATTATTTAAAAGACTGGAAACAAGGGTTGGCCAGGATGCAGAGAAAGGGGAACTCTTTTACCCTGTTGGTGGGAGTGAAACTTGGTGCAACCATTATGGGAAAAAGTATGGAGATTCCGCAAACAATTGAGACTAGAAATTCCTTATGATCTTGTTATCCCATTACTGGCTATTTACCTGAAAAAGAGGACTATTTGAAAGAGAAATATGCACCCCCTGTTTCCTGCAGCACTATTTACAATAGCCAGGAAATGGAAACAATATAAGTGTTCATCAACAGATGAACAGATAAAGAAGATGTGGTATATGTACTCAACAGAATACTAATCAGCTGTGAAAGTAAATACATACATAAATAATAAACAAATAGATAGATAGTAAACCCTGCCATTTGTGACAACCTGGAGAGATTTAGAAGGGAGTATCCTAAGTGAAATAAGACAGAAGGAGAAAGACAAATACCAGATGATTTTACTTGAACGTGGACTATAAAGAAACAAAGCAAATGAACAAAGAGAAAAAACGCCCCCAAACCAACCCTTGGATAGGACAACAACACTGAGATGACAGAGGGAAAGGGAGGTAGGGGACTGAGAGTGAAAGGTGGTTGGGGGGTCCAAGGGACAGGGGTTTTGTTTTGGTTCACAATTTTGGGTAAATTTCTTGGTCTCTTCATTCCGTGTGGTACTCTGTGTTTATTTCTATGGGTTACTCTAAAGTATTTTCCTTTCCTGTCCTAATGTAATGCCTTTGTGTTATAGTTTCAGGTTTCAGAGTATAGGCTTAGGATGTTGACTCGGAATAGTGGACTTTCTACTTCTGCGCCATTAAGAATGATTGGAATTATAGAAACAGCACTATATCAGGGTTTGAGAGTCCAGCCTTCTGTGTTAGTGTCGGGAAGGAATACAAAGAGGTCCCCTCAGCTCTCTAGTACCTGTTACCTCTGTTACCTCTCTGTTACCTCAGCTACAGTCTAGCTATGATCTTGATTTGTTCCTAAGCAACTCTCATACCCCCCACATAGTCAGAGGCATGAAAACAGAGACCCAGGAATTTCGGGACCAGCCCATAGGCCGGCCATAATCCAACAGAAGTCACTGGTGACTAAAGTTTGGGTATCTCCTAGAATCCTTGGGAACCAGTTGCAACAAAGTATCTCCTCCCAAAAGTTTATTAGTCCTCTCCCTTGGCAGTAGCTCCAGCAGGACACTGTAAGCAACATGCCCTGGATCTCCAGGAGAGACAACTCCTCTAGAGAACTCTAGCTGCTTTAGTGTACAAGTGGTGGGCAGATATGCAGAGCTGTTTAGTAGTAGCTCTAGGTAAGGGCAGAGCTGCTCTTGGAGCCTCTCTAGTGAGCCTCTGAGAGAGCAGCTGGCACCTCTGCATACAAGCACTCGGTTCAACCAGAGTTGCAGCCTGACTGCTTATTCCCATCCTGGGTGATCGCAAACCCAGCTGCTGAGAGAACCTTATCCATGAGAACAAAATATTTGGCATCAAAAGTATGTCGGTGACAGAGGAGCAGGGCTTCTCACCTTCCAGGCCTGGCTGCAATAGGACATCCACTAGTGCCCATGTCATACAAAGAAGAACCTGGAGAGGACATCCACTAGTGCCTCCATTCATAGGAGGCTAGTTCTCTTATTTCCCACACTGAAGTTTTTGGTTCAACTGATTGAATTCCTACAATCAGGTTTGTATACACTTTATCTATCAGCTTCCAGTGCTCTTCCTTCTGTGTTCTTTGCTCCCTAGAGTCTTATTATTTTGTGAATAAAAGCCCCTCTATTTCCAATGCCAGGTTATAAATGCTCTTGGGTCAGTTCCCAGGTGTGGGGCACCTGCTGTGGGAGCAAGCTCTTCCGCCCACGGAAGAGGGTCAGTATTACTGGTCCCTCCTGACTGACCCCAGGGTCTCAACACTGGGCAGCATGCATGCAAAGACTGTAACTCCCTTTCTATGCTATTCACTGATTTGTGTCTCTTCTCTTTGTGGGGGTGCTTGATTCTACTTTTTCAAAGGCCATCGTCTTAAATGAGTATAGTTTTTCTGTGTCTGTGCAGAGATGGTGAGCTTGAGATCTTACTAGTCCACCATCTTGGAACCACCCATAGCACCTAATCTTCACAAACTCACAATTTCATGGTAAGATTAACATTTCAGGGGATACTTACTGTAGGGTGAGACACATAATTGCGGAAAGTACAGTGTTCAGCGATGGCACAAAGGAATAACATTTGCCTTCAAATTGAAGGCAGTATATACAGAACATCAGGCTCAGTGTCGCAGATGCCTAATGGGTACTCAGTACATGGCAGTGCAGTGGAGAGCGATTGATGGAAAAGTAGTAAGGATCTACCTGGGGACAAGCAAAAGGAGTGTGGGGCATGCATGGTTTATAAATAATTTAAAAATAATAAATTATAAATAAAATAATAGAAGTTGGGCTCCATTTAACCATCCCCATATACTGACAGTTTAAACAATGTGGGTGATTAAGACTTTCTCCCATCAGGATAGACGCTTAGATGGCCCTGCCCAGGCCACCACTGGCAGTGACTGTATTGGAGTGATGAGGAGGGAAAGCTTCTGAGGGCAAGATGCCTGGCTCTGTAAAAAGATTAGTCAAAGTTTTTGAAGTAGAGTAGACAAAAAGACATTCAAGGAAGCCACCCAGTACCTATTAGTGGGCATAAAAAAGCAAGGTTCACTGCAGTGCAGGGGGATTTAGAAGCTGTTTCTGGTAAATGGTGCTGGTAATTAGAGATCCACATGGAAAAACATTAGGTATTTCTTTTCAGCAAAGGAAATGATTAAGAAAGTGCGAAACCACTCACCAAATAAGATATTTTCCCAGTGCATATATCTAAGACGCATACCTTGGATGTATAAAGAACTCCTTGAACTCAATCAGGGAATGTCATATCCAGTAATAGAGTAAAGAGCCACACAGTAGACATGAAGGACCTCTTCTCAAAAGTGAAATTCTATCCAAAGGGCCAATAAAAAGGTATTCAACTGCCTTCGTCTTCAGGGAAATGCGCAATAAAACTGTAAGATGATGTGCTACCCCCAGAAAGGTAGCTAAAATGAACAAGAGAGAAAACATTTTGGCAAAGATATGCGACCAACAGCAGGAGCTCTGTTGCTGTGTGTTGGGCTTCAGTTGGCTCAGTAACTCTGGGAGATGTTTGCTTGCAACTCCTGGTACTTCCCATGTGCGCTCTCGATCCCCTCGCCTTCCCATACCTGGAAACGGACTTCACAGCAATGGACACATGCTTATCAAAGCACGTGTGCAGGATGTTCGTGGCAGCACTCTTCCGGATCGATAGATGCTGGAAACTAACCAAATGCCTGTGAACAGTAGTCCTGGACAATGAGCTCTGCATATTCACGCACTAGATTACTATACAGGAGGGAGAATCCACAAATGACAACTGCACACAAAGCTGTGGATGAGTCTCAGAAATAATGTACAAAGGACATAGCAATAGGGAGCAAAACTCAGTCATGGTGTTTAGGGTCTGTTCCGGGCAACGACTGTGAGTAGGTGTGGAGACTTTGATGGTGCTTCTTAATCGAGGTGATAAGGACACAGCTCTGTATATACATATAATTTGTGCATATATTTGGTATAATCAAGGTAAAGGATGAGATGTCTTTAATCCATTATGAATTTTTAGGTAAGCAGTTTAATATAAAATGTAAGTGGAAAGCTGATGGGAGTTGAATCCAGAGTCATGAAGCAGCAGATCAAGGGTTGCCTGTATGTTTGTTAAGGTAGTTGGGGTGTAGGAGCATACAGTGGGGAACCGTTGAGGCCTATGAGCACCAGAAATGTCATGATGAGATCTGCATTTGAAACACATCATTGGTGCCAGCAGAAAAACAGATGGCTTAATTGATCTTTGCCCCCATGGAGCTTACATGGACATGGGAAAAAAGAAAAATGAAACACATATGGATAAATAAGATGTAAAAATTAGGATATAGCTTATAAAGAAAATGTCATTCAAGACACAGAATGAAAGAAGGAGGCTGTTTTAAATGTGGTGTCAGGAGAGGAACCACTGAACATGAGATGCTGAACCAATGAGGGAGGGAACCGTGAACATGCCTGGGGAAGAGTCCCAGGCAAAATAAGCAGCAGTTGCAAAGCTTCTGAAAGAAAACAACCTTGGCACATCTAATATTCACGTATGACAGTACATCATGAGCAAAGTGGTTAGAAATAAGATCAGAAAGGTAATGAGGTATCACATCAGTTAGGGTCTTCGCAGGTAAGGCAAAGACTCCATTTTCTATTAATCAAGGGGTAAGAGGGAGCTAAGTACCATAGCTAAGAGCACCAAATCTCAGTGGCTTAACAAAGTTAATTTTTTGTTCATGTGAAGTCCAGCGAGGATTTGGTCAAAAAGTTTTTCTTAATGTCTGTCCCTGGCATAATGGAGGACCATGGTCACTTGAGAACCAGATTTTTTCCTTCCTGTGAAATCATCATATCATGGTCTTCAGGTGTCCTTTGAATCCCTAAGACAGCAGATAAAAAGGGAAAAGGAGGATTGTATACCCTGTACTTAACCTCTTGACTTGGCAGTGACACATGTCCAAGGAAATACTGTCATTTTGGGGGCAAGAATGAGTCATATGTTTCCCCTGTATGCAGATATCCCCGGAATGCAATCCCCAGCTAGGCAGTCGCTCCACAACATCCACTTTCTACCAAAAGGACTGTAAATCTGTGGAAATTACCTAAATAAAATTTGTTTACCACGGGTTTTCTCACAATTAAGATGGAAAGCCATTGGAGTTTTTAATGCCTCTGGCTGCTGTTGGATTGTAAACTGAGTGTGGTAGCGATAAACAGGCAAGGAGACCAGTTTCAAGAAACTTCATTAGTCTCAGGAAGAAATAATGATGGTGACTTGGACCATAAATAATGACAGTAAATAATGAGGGAGATGTCAGCACAGGAAGAGTAGTGTAGTTTAATAGGGTCTAGATTTTGAAGTTAGAGCTTCAGAATATGTGCTTCTCAGTTGGATATGTAAGGTGTGAAAGAACGAGAAGGAAAAGGATTTTGGCCTGAGAAGCTGAGTGATTAGGTAGTGCAATTGAATGAGACAGCAAATGGCATCTTGCCTTTCAAATGTCACCTTGTCAATCATGCCCCTCATAGCATCATGTCTCATTGTAGACCATGTGAAACACTCATCCCTCTTCCCTCCACTCATCGCCCATTGCCTTCTAATGCACTATGTAATTTGCTCACTCATGGTGCTGATTTTTTTCCAGACTAGAATGCAAGCTCTAGCAGGGCAGGTTTTTCATAATGTTTGGGCACATATTATCCTATGTTCCTAAAAAAAAAAAAAGGGGGTCTGACACATAGTTGGTTCTCAGTAATGATTTGTGGAATGAATGAATGGTGAAAGCTGGAGGGAAGTAGGTTTAAGTGAGAGAACATGAATTGAATGCCTTTGCTCAGGATGCTAATTAGATATTCAAGATATATTGAATAGGTTGGATGTACTGGTTTGGAAAAGAAGTTGTGGATGGAATTATATTTATAGTAGTCAACAGCATTTTGACAACATAAAACTGCATAAAATCCTGTCAGGAATTGCAAGAAGACAGGAGCAATTAATTGGGTCAAACGCGGCTGGGAGGATGAGAAAGGTGAGGACTGAGCTTGCCCATGGATATAGAGATGTGAAAGTCCTTAGCAACGCAATGTCATGGAGTAGTTTGAATGAGGGGACTGAAGTCCACTTCTGGCAGAAGAAGGCTCAAAAGAGGAAGGGAGATAAGTTGTGGAGAAAGAAAGTGTGGCCATAACTTAAAATATGTCTATTGAGGTAACTTTGACTTATAAAATAGTATATCACGTATAATATATAAAACTATAGGTTCACCATTCATCAAATATGTCAACACACCATGCCCACCACCAAATTGCCAAAAGTCCTCCAGCACTGTCCACTGGGCCCCCACCTCTACTTGCTTCTGCCCTCACTCCTTTCCCCACTGGTAACCTCAGTTCTATTTTCAGTCTCCAAGGGATGGTTTCTGTTTTTCTTTTCCTTTGGTTTGTTTCCTTATATTCTACATACAAGTGAGATCATCCTGTAGACTTATTTCAGTTGCCATAATTCCCTCCAGTCCCATCCTCATCACAAAGGACTGGACTTTATCTTTTGAGAGACCATGTAGTATTTCACTGTGCCTATTATATACCACATTTTCTTTATCCAGTCATCTGACAATGGCCACTTAGGTCGTTTCTAATTCTTGGCTACTGTAAATAATGGTGCAATAAACAAGCCATGATTTTTTTTGAGAAATTATAACAAGGCAGTGCAAAGAAATGGGGTGATATGTGGGAAATACCTAACATCAGGAAGAAAAAGGGTCAAGGGTGGTTACCTTTGTTTTTAGGATAGAAGATATTACAGTATATTTGTATTTTAATAAAAATGATCCAATAAAGAGAAAAAAACAGGTCAGGAAGGAGAATGGGGATAATGGCCTGAGAAAAGTCCTTGTGTAGGTAAGAAGTAATGGTATCCAGGGTACACAGTGACAGAGTTAGAAAAGAGAATTTATTTGATAAAAGACGGTTATAATTATTTTAGACAAGAGACTGAGGATCTGAGCAGTGAAGTTAGATGTGAGGAATAAGCACATTAAAATCAATTCAATTTCGTTCTGTGTGGAGAGAGATCATCCGTACAATGATCGTTTAAATTTGAGCATTGTCAGCATCACTTGTAAATCCTGTGAAAACACAGATTTCTGATTCAGCAGGTTCAGGGTTGGGTCTGGGAATCTGCATTTTTAATAAGCTCTTAGAGGAAGCTGGTGCTACTGGAGCCTCTTTCTCAGTGCGTGGCCGGAGGTCCAGCTGCACGGTCATCATCTTAAACCCAATGGAAATGCAGAATGTCTAGCTCCACTCCAGACCTGTTGGATCAGATTCTTCACTTTAGCAGTTGATTTATTTTCAAGTCGAATTCTGATGAAGGAGAGTGTTTTTCAGCCTTGTCCCTGGGTGATTCCAACATACGACGGAAAGAGCTGAGTTAGGATGACTGCAAGGTATATTGCAGGTATGACTAAATGAGGGCATGTGTCATGAAGTAAAATAGTGTGTGAGGAAAAGCAGGTGTATGGGGGTTGACAGAGTTCAGTTTTTGACATGTATTTGAGGATTCCTTTGGGACATCAAATGAACTTCTTCAGTTGAGCCTTTTGATCTGGAGGGGAGATGGAGTTTCAGGCTAAGTGCCGTCAGCATAGAAGGAATAGTTATGAGTTGTTGAGGACGGCAGCTCAAGAAAATTATAAAAAATAACAAAGAGATATACAGAAAGGAAACGACCAAGGGTAGGAGAAGAAGAGTCTGCAAAGGAAATGGGAAGAGTAGAAATCGGTTGAGTCCAAGCAGAAGCTGGAATGATGGGGAAGCTAAGGGGAGAGAGAGAGAGAGTTTTAAAAAAAGAAATATCCAGTAAGACAGATTTAGAAGTGTCAGTTATTTGTCATTTAGGAGATCTTAAGTCCTTGTCATGTACACTTCTGGACAGAGAGCTGCAAAGACACAAGGCCTGGAGTCTTAGCAGCAAGTAGGAGCTGAGAACTAGGATTGGCACACATTAACAACCATGTTAAGAAGCTACTGTGCAAAGAAAAAAAGGAGCATGAACACTAGCAAGAGATGAGCGCTTTCCATTTGGTAAAGACAGGAGTCTTGACACCTACCATTAGGAAGGAGCTGTTGGTGATTTGAAGGAGTGACTACTGAACCAAGATGCTGGGAAGAATGGGGCCCAGAGCGTCAGGGAGGCCAAGCCTTAGGAAGAGGAAGATGCGAATATAGGTACATTTGCAGTGGAGGGGATAGGAAGTTTTTGAAATTAGTGCCTAAAAACCTCAGTTTTCTCTAAGAACTCAGGGTCAGTCATTGACTTGGAGGAAATGGGAGAGGGATCTGGAAGACATGTGTTTCTTAATTTTCACAATTTACAACAATAAAAACCCTTTATATGTAAAATACCTAGATTTGTTAGCAAGACTTCATTCCTTAGGAAATATCCATTCCACATCTACACCAGAAAAGTTTACACGTTGACATTAAACATACCCGGAGTTGAATTCCTCCCCATCATCCTGACTTTTCAAACTTTATTTTCCTTAACTCTCCCTCCTCATTTCACTTATCACTAAAATTTCTTTTTATTTTTATCTTGATAATTTCTCTTTTATCTGTCTCCTGTTATTAACTTAACCATGGGGATGTGTGTTGTTATTATTTCCCATGCCAGGAAGTATTTCCACTCTACCCAACCTCATCAATCCTTTCTCAAAGTAATTCTTTTCTAGTAAGATTTCTGAATGCCAAATCTCTCCTCATATTTGTAAACAAATGAAGATGACTTTTGTGTTTCTGAGTGACAAAGAAAGATAAGCCATATAAAGAAGGAAGTATACTATCAGCTCCTATTTTTATTCATTGTGATATGCATGTGTGTTAGCGTTGCTTCCTGAGATTCTTTATAACAAGTTAAGCATGTGGGACATAGGTAATTTGTCTCTTGATCCTGAATGAGAAACCTGGAGCGGGCAGCCTGTTTTAGATCATTGCTATGTCACTTCGTGGTAAATGTTGTCTATTTTTCCCTGATTGGTTCTTGTGCAATTCAAATAATGTAAGCATGACATGGCTCTTTTTTGGTTATAAGTTATTAGAATATAAGATTTTTTTTGTTATAAATTGTTTAAGAATGTGGTTGCAGAAGTTTGATGGTCAGCTTTCCCCCTTTGCAGATTTAGATTTTAAGTGACGCTGTGGAGAAAATCAAGTCTTGGCATATCAGGTTCATTTGTCCAGCTCTCTGAATTTGGAGTGGGCCCTTCTTAGCCTCACAGTTCCCAGCAGATGGGAGATTTGGAAGTGGTTAGCATGGGCCCTGGGCCTGAACCTGGTGTTCCTTCCTCACAGAGGCACAGAGGGAAACAGAAGAGCTGCTACCTCCTGAAACAAGAATGCAATATTTTCCCTACACTACACCGATTCTAATGACTTCTGGAAGCTGGTGCTCTGACAAAGGACCAGCCACTTTTCCTTCCCAGAGAGAAAGTTAGTAAGAGATGGATGCGAGTCACTGCGAGTGCACACTGCACCGCACTCCATCAGGGGGAGGGAAGTGAGAGGAAAGACATGACTGCTTCCCCAGTAGCAGACTCAGATGGAATGAGAGGGAAACATGAAACTGAAGGTCCTCATCATACAGCAGCAGTTGGTAGAGTCTGCTGCAAACTCAGACGGGTCTGACAAATCCTTAGCCCTTATGGCAATAGACTCACTCACTCTGGTGCTTCTTTTGTAGTGAAGACTCTCAAGAATATAATGCATTCCTAATGAGAGGGATTTGGTATCAGCTTTCTTTTATTTGTAGGTGTAACCCAGGAATTTGATTGTGGATTTGGGAAAGGCAAACTCCAAAACTAGCCCCCGCCTCACAACTGGACCCCAAACTTACAAGGAGATGGGATCTTCTCATCCTTCGCTATCGACCCTTACTTGTTCGGAGATGGAAAAATCATTTGAGCTAAAAAATTGAGATACTGGCTTGTATTAGTAAAAAATCATCTATAAACTATGTAAAAAAAAAAAAAAGACTAAAAGTTGCTTCCTGGAAAGAAAATTGGTATATCATGTCTAGAACCTGGAGTTCTGAGTCAGCAGCTTTTGAATTAAGAGTGATATCACTGATGATTGCATGTACTTAAAAATAATCTGATCGGTGGCTGTTCTAAGTGCTTTTTATGTTTCTTTCAGATGTCGCCCACTTAATGTGGTTTGAGAGACTCTATGTTTGGCTTCAGTGTTTTGAAAAATATGTCTTATACCCAGCGATAATTTTGAATGCCCTCACTATTGATGCATTTTCCATAAGCAATTACCGAAGACTTGGTACCCAGTAAGTAGATAATGGTGTCTGATCTTCATGATGTGGGTCAGAGTTTCCAAGGTCAAGTGAATTTCCTCTGAGCAGGCTGCAGCGGAAGCCACCTTACGGATGCTGATTGTTGGCCGTGTAGTGGTGAGCCGTGGTGGTCTTTCCTCAAACCTGCGAGAGCTAGGCCATCGTCGTAGAGCAGGTGTGGGGACATGCAGTCAGATCTGCTTGAAGGGACTGAGGTGAACAAATGTCAGTAGATTTGAAAGTCGTTCTGCAGAAACTTAGTCAGTGAGCCCGAATGACCAAGCACAGCTTGATTCCAGGGTTCCCAGAGTTTGTACCATCGTGCTGGTACATGCTGGTAGCTTCATGAGCTACCTTGTGCCCATTCATTTAGCAAAGACTCATTTTGTGCGTGAGGGACGGGGAGTTAGTCACTGTCCCCACTCTCTCTGAATTTATCAGAAGCTTCATAATTTAAAAGATGGCGTGTAGAAACCTCATGCTGTTATGATGCTCATGTTTTTACAATGTACTCACTATGTCCAGTTGAGTTATTGGTTTCATATGCTGACATTCACTCTGAAATTGCAAATGAAAATCTAAGTGTTAACTTGTAGATTGGTCATCTGACAAATGATGTTTCTGGTCAAATAAATGCTTAGAATAGGAGGTTTCAAAGGAGATGCTTTGGGTTTGCTTATCAGTTGTGTGGCTTAAACATGTGCCCATTTCACCCCGATGCATGATCCCAGGCAACCGATTCCAACCTGCTCATTCTAGCAGAGCATGGTGGAGACAAATTGATTAGTATCTACCGAAGATTCAGCAAGATAAGATGAAAGGTGTTTGGTTACTTTGTTGCACTTTGAGTTGGTTCACAATCATGCAGAGCAGATGCTGAATGAACTGATCCTAGACCCTACCTGTCTTTACCTGGCTCTGCCTGCCTTCTGCTTGAGGACTATGTCTGTTAGGTCAGGGCAAGAAGTCCATGGCCTCTGGTATTTAAAATCCGAGATTTAGATCCAGGAATGTAAATCAGGCTCACTGGATAAAGAAGGCAGAGGATGGGGTTACAGACCTTTTACACAGTGGATACAAATCCAGGAGATGACCTGCATCTGGATGTGGAGTGCTTCTTCTAGTGACAGGTGTTTCCAGTGTGGGACAGTCCTGACTGACTCCCTGACAACTTTGCAGAACAGGAGCCATGTCGCAAATAAAGTCCCAGCACTGCTCTGGGTATTCATCTGGAGGATTTAAAGTTCTGCCTCTCCAATATCAGGAAAAGTATCTTGAATTAAGCCTGTAGTGTGAGTTTGAGCAGTTCTGGCTGATGACAGGATGGATGCTTACCTGCTATGTCACAAAATTTTCTCAACTCCCGGGTGATACAGGAAGCATTCTTTTTCTCAGAGACCAAAGCCTATAATCCTTTTGTACTCTTGAGGCTTCATTTGAAGACAAAAAAAAAAAAACCTCTCAAGAGTTCAAGCACCCAGAATAGCTATTCTCAAACAGGCAACAGGAGACCTTATATGAGATTCCCTAGAGAATCTCTTTCAAACAAGCCAGCTAGGCCCCACTCTGTTTTCATGGAGAAGCACTGTACCAGATAGTCATATAGTGACTAGCATACACTGTTTCTTATTCTGCTTCCAGTTCCAAAGTCCTCATAAGTGGTAGAAGGATGAATAGATGGGTGGGTGATTGAGTGGGGGACTGGTAAATGGATGAGTGAGTGAATCTTGATAGTTTATTGAGTATTTATATTTCTCAACCTGATCGAATGGTTAATTTGCATCTGTTCCAGGTCATTGTTTGCTTATTGCCACCTGATAAACCTTTATACAACTTTCAGCAAAGCCTGCAATTCATTAGCAGTAACTATTACCATTGCAATGTCAGTCCTTAAGATCACCCATAGTCTTACTCAGTCACATTAATAAACTTAAAACAAATGCTGCCCATTTGTGCCATAGTTACAGAAAAAATAAAACATTTAAGAATTAACACTTACCTAAATCTGGCTTGAGTAACCCAGAAAATCTCCCCTGAATATCAGAATATTATTAGATATCTTATCATTCAGATCCCTCAAAGGGTTTTGGTTATGCTCAGAAATTCCTGGACCTTGGAATGTGCTAAAAAAACCCAACTGAACCCAAAGTCATATCTTCACACTGTTTTCAGCAGGGCAATTAGTTGTCTGGTGGAAAACAAGACAGGTGGAGCAATGCTTAACCTCCCTGCTGGACATGGAGGGCTTTATGTTGCAGTTACATGAAAATAGTCCCACATACTCAAACTTTGTATGTAATCAGTAGTCAGATCTAAGCCTGTTGCTCAAGGCCTGGGATAAACCTCACCATGCTCACCCGGGGCAAATTGGAACCAATTGCAGACCTAGTTCAGAAACTGCATAAAATAACAGATTGAAGCAAATAAAATTGCCAGCATTAGATCTCTCTGATGACAAAAATGACAAATTTTTTTGCACCTGATAGTTTCAGAGAACTTGAAAGCAACCCCCTGCACACTGCCCCTAAAGTTTCATTAGCTTACAATGCTATTTGAGTTTCAGGAGAATAAATCAAACCTCAGTCAATGTGCTCAACATACCACAGGACTCCAGAGTTCTAGTGCCCAGCAGTGCTATCATGTCAAGTCTTTCAACCCAAGGCTCTCTCCTCCCTCCCTATCCGCCCCTGCTGGTAACCAGAGTTTCACATCAGAGTTGTGTTTTGCTAGCTCATTTGTTTTTTATATTCCACATGAGTGAAGCCATCTCGTATTTTTCTTTTTCTTTCTGACTTACCTCACTTAGCATAATCACTTCAAGTTCCATCAGGTTGTTGTTAAAGGCATAATTTTATCTTTTTTAATAGCTGAATAGAATTCCATTGAGTATAAATATATAGTTTTTACCCAGCCATCCATCGATGGGCATTTAGGTTGATTCCACGCCTTTGCTGTTGTGAATTGTGCTGCTATGAACATAGAGGTGTAAATATATTTTCTGGGTAGTATTTTTGTATTCTTTGAATCTCTACCTAGAAGTGGAATAGCTAGATCAAATGATAATTTCATGAAAGCAAGTTTTATATACCTTCATCTTTGGGACAAGATTTTAATAACTCTGGTAATAGTCTAGAGCCCAGGATCCCTCTAGGCTTAGGGAAATTGACACGTGGCCCCAGTTTTCTGTACTTAGCTGGAAAAAGAAAACCTCTTTCTTTCAAGTGTTAACTATTCCCTAGAATATATTCCTGCCTCTGTCTTTCCTTTGAGTTCCCAAATTGGATGTTATAATTGGAGGGGAATCTGGTTAAAATGTGCAAAGCCTTCATTCAGGAAGACAGACCCACCAACTAGGGGGTTCTTTTGTCAGGCTGTACTGAGATGTCAGCTGCCTTCCAATCTCAGGGTCACTGCTGACATCATCATCCAGCGAACCTGTGTACATAGCACGTGCTCTCTGCCCACGTTCATTATCTGACTCCCTAGGAACAGCATTCAGGAGTTCAGTCCTCAAAGCAGAGTCCTGGTGTTTCTGTGCCAGACTGCTTCAGTGACCTCCTTACCTGGAAATTCCTATGCCAGAGAGAGAAGAAGAATGATTATATCATTTTCAGCAGAAAAAAGCAGAGACCAGAAAGCTTATGTTCATGGGGATGACAAATAGGCTCAAAAAATTGGAAGTTAATGTGTAAAAGTAAAAATGGCTTTATGAAGATACTGGTTCCCCCTCCCCTTTCAGAATTAAGTATTAAATATTACATTGTCATCTCTTCAGGACTGTTCTTTTATATTAAAAGGCATACACTGAGCAGATGCTCACAGGGACAGCGTGCTCTGTTTTCTCACTTGTCATCAAGCTTTCCATGGAAGCTGTCACTGCAGCAGTCCTTCACATCAACCTCAAGGGAGCTCTGTGTCCTTGCCGAAGGACGGGGGACTATGAAAAGCATGTGGTGGGAAGGAGCTTCCTCTAGTGACAGAGTCTGTGCCCGAGAGTCCCTGGGGGCTGAGTTTCCATGCTAGCTCTGCCCCATGAGACCTTAGATAAGTTACTTAAACTCTGAGACGCAGTTCATTCTTCTGTCAAATGAGGAGAATAACACGGGCCACCTGTTGGGTCTCGTGTCTGTTAAGAGCATAAGGCAGCCCATGCTCAGAAAATGTTAGCCGTGGTATCTGCTCTCTCTCATCTAGTAGTTTGCACACTGTCACTGATTATCTCTTTTCTTTCTGTTTCAACAGCTGGGACATTTTTCTGATGATCAGTGCCGGCATGAAGCTCCTGCGCACCTCCTTCTGTAACCCCGTTCACCAGTTTCTGCACTTGAGCTTCACCGTCATCTTTTTCCATTTTGACTACAAAGATATTTCAGAGAGTTTCTTACTGGATTTCTTCATGGTGTCCATTGTATTTAGCAAGGCAAGTTAATGAGCTCTTTTCTTCATTTAAACATGTAGAAGGTGCCTTTCATATCCAATGTTTGAGAGCTTTAAACATGTTCTTTTTAAAAACAATTGGAGCGTGAACTGAAATTAAATTACATATGCATGTTACACTCCGGCTGCCATTTCAGGAACACACCACACAGACGAGAAACATGCCATGTTATTTGCCAAAAATCACTACCTACGAGGAAGCAGCCATGGTGTTGTTTGAAAATTGTATGATCTTTGTCTCTGTTGACAATCTCATGACAGAGCTTCCCTAGGTCTCAGAATTCTCTAAATTAAAGATATGCAATCATACTAATGTTTGTTTGCTTTTTCCTTACTCAGCTAGCATTTTGCCTCATGAGGTAAAATTTGAGACCTAATATCAGAACCAGCTTCCCTGGAGTAATTTTATTCCTTTAGCTTTTCTCAGGTCAAGATTTCGTCTGTTGTAAGTTCATACACCGGCAATGAGAAATCCTAATCACAATTCAGGCAAATACACAAAGAGGGTATCCAGTGCTTAACCAGGGAGATAAAATCCTCTGGATACTATTCTGAGTGTATTCTCAGCACTCAAACAAAGCTTAGGTTTGTACAGAGATGTGAAGAGGAATTTGGAAAAATCTTGATAAACAAACTTAATGATACCATAGCTCCTTTTACATCAAAGGTTTTGTGCTCTGAGATTGACTTAACTAACCCTTTCTCCCTTGTGGTTCATCATTTTTTAATATTAAGGTTTTTTTCCCCCTGAATTTCATTTTTGAAACCTCTTTTTTAATCCATTTTGTTAACTTTTCTCTTTATTTCTTCATCTTTCTGTCTACTAGCTTTCTCTTTGTTTCAAGTGACAAATTCAAAGCTCTCACTGTATTCCAAAGAAGTCCACCAGTCATGTCATACTCGTCATCGCCAACATGTTTCCTGTGAAAATGCTAGTGGGACGCTGAGTTTTCATTAGCCAGAACTACTCCTTGTGTAATTTGTCATTTGCTTCTGATGTTACTTCTGCAGCCTGCTCCAGTCTCTCTTCTTTTTCCAGAACCCTGACCGTGGTCCTTTAACCGCGCACATTTATTTTCAGTTTGTCTGAGTTCCATTTGGTCTTAATAAACTTATCTCACTTTTCTGAGGGTGAACTTCACAGGCTTTCCATCTTCTGTATTCCTTCATTATATGGAAACTTCCATGGTCTCACATAATTCTATCAAATTGTATCCCATGATTTTTCAGGCATTTATGAAGTTCCTATCAATAATTGTATGACTCACAGGGGTAAGAACCTATTATCAGATGGAAAAAAAAATGCTGGGATGGGGTGAATTCCTAACCCTGGCAAGATTTATCTTTTGGCGTGGTGATATTGATATTCCTGTCTAAGCCTTCATTTCTGGTAAAATTGAGCATAGTGATGTTAATCTCACTTGAATGTGGAAAGGATTGATTAAAATAGCTATAAAATAAGTTTTTAAGTAGAACATGCTTTCCAAATCCAAGACAGTAATGCTGAAGCCATTCTAAATAGAGAGATGTTGCTCGTATGTGAAATGTGAGGGACAGGGTCTGGTTTCCCTACTGTTCATTTAAGATCAGTACAGGGAGAGTTCCCAAGTGAGAGAAAGTGAGGATTGAAGGTCTGTCTGTAGAAGTCTTAAGAACATGTTTTTAAAAATAATTCCACATCGGCAATAGGAAAGGCGGCTTTCATCTGCTGGAGAACAGGAGGCTTTTCCTCACTGTGTACCTATGAGTCCACTGAGAGCAGGTCACTGCTGTGACTATGTGGTCAGAGGCAGGCATCTGGGCCGAGAGACTCCGTGGGGATGGAGGGAGGTCATGCATGGCTGTAGTTCTTTCTCTTGTACAAGAGGACCCTTGTGTATCCTGTGCATGATGAGGAGGGTGGTACCTGGCAAGGGAATCTCAAGCTAAATCCGTACAAATCCAGGTGCTGCAGGCAGTGGACTTGCACTTACTCGCAGCTTTTTGAAGCAGCAGATAAAATACTAAAACTTGCAGGGAGACCCATGGGAGCAACGTTCCTGTGTTCTTGTTTTTCCTAACTGAGGGAGCACTGGCACCTTTGGTTTGCTGCAGATTGGGGATAATAAGTGAATCCAAAACAAACACAAAGCAACTGAGACAAGCTAGACAAGTCATCAGACTGTCCTACTCTTTCCTGACTCCCTTTATCTATGGAAGGCTGACAGTTTTCTGGAATGAGAAATAAGATCTGATCTCTGGACCACAATGTAGTTAAAGAGACAGCATTTGAGGTCTTCCTGGAACAAAGAGCGAAAAGAAAGGAGTGGCAGAAGATCATGGTGACAAGACGCACAGGGTTCACGTTTCCTGTAATGATTCTACCTGCAGATCGCAACTGAGCCTTCCTGTTCACTCTCTTCATTTGAAGATACCTGTAAATATTGTTTCCTCGATGTATTTCCACGAGGTTTTCTAGAGACCCCCAGTATTGTTTCTGTGGGCAACACGGCTCTTTAGAGTCATTCATTGCACCATATGAAACTTTGTTTGCTCGGCATACTAATCCGAGTCCTACTTGGAACCTAGCCTTTCATTTGACCATTGCAGAAATCTCTAAGCTATTCCCAGCCCTGCTCCTGTTCTGCTAAATAAAGGGGCATTGTTAGCCTGGCAGCCCACCACGCAGAAGGGTTGCAAGATTAATGAAGAGACATCGGAAGGGCGTCTAGTTTCCTTGGAAGAAAGGAACTGAATGAATATCAGACTCATTATTATTATGTCTGTTGCCCTTATCCTTCAGGCTTTATGGGCAGAAAGAAAGGAAAGATGCGATTAGAGAGATGATCTACAGAGTGAGATCAAAGCACCATGAGGCCTGAGGATGAAATAGATGGCTTCCAGAAGGCCCTGCCTGTGTGTTATTCTCCACCTCCCTGAACCTCAAAATCCCCCCTGAGGTCTGGAAGATAGATGTTGGCTTGTCTACTGAGCTTGCCAGACCTAGTGAAAAATGGAAAATAATGAATTCTAGGGCCAGAGTCCAGTAGGAAAGATTTAGAGCAGCCTATGCCCGGACACAGAGGTTAGAGCGTTCATAGTGGATGGAGTCCTGGACTCGTGTGTGTGGGAGCCAGAGGGGAAGAAGGGACTCTGCAGACCCCATTCTGAGACATGTGACAGTCCAGCCACATACCTCATGCCTTCATCAGCTTGAGGAGTCGATCTTCCTCATTCCCTCATTCTCTCAATCCCTGTCTTCTGCCTCATTAGTAATTCTACTTTTTAAAGAATTAATGAATGTAGTGTATTTGTAGCACTTTTGTCTGTGTAGGGCATTGGGGACAGTCAGACAGACTGCCGGTGAAGACATTTGTTGGAGCATATTTGACTGTGACAAGACCAGAGATGGCAAAGCATCATTCATGCTCTCCTACTGGTTCTGAAACTGTTCTTAGAAGCCATTTTGTCTTGAAATTTTTCATCATGCAAACAAGACTTGAAAATTCCTGCCAGATGATAATTCCACTGGCATTTCTCAAAGGCACTGCTGTGAATTTCTACAGGCCATTAGTTCAACACAGAGGCTAGCACTTTTGACATTTAGAAAATTAAAATTAATGGATGAGGTTGTTTTCTTATAAAGTTGTATGAATAATAGCAAGAGAATCATGATGAGTGGCTATGTTTTGGATGACTGCAATTAGCATTCAACTGACTTGAAATCTGAGTACCTAAATGACATTTTCCTTATTTTCTGTATGCAGGTAGGAAGTTTTGCATTAAAATTGCGCACCCCCCCCTTCTTAATATATGCTTTTACAGAAATATTTGTTCAAAAATACTTTGTTCAAAAAAAGTAATTGTTTATTGAGCTTCCCTGAAAGTCAGACATTGTTCTAGGCACAAGGATAAGGAATATTATGAACGACAGCAAATCCTTATCCTGTATTTTCCATGGGCCAGGTGCTATTTTCACTTATTGGCCTGCTCAGTCCTCACACAGTGGTGTGTGTGTGTATGGAGGGGATACTCTTTGTTGTACAGATGAGGAAATTGTAATACAGAAATCAAGTTAATTGTCTGAAGATCTGATAGCTATAAAATGATAGAACAGAATTCTGTTCTGAGTCTATACTCCGTGACATTGATTTTCCTGCTTCGAAAGTCTAGAAAGAAGGCAGATAGGTGAGAGATAATTATGGTAAAGTATGATAGAGATGGTGGTGGGGGCAGAGAATTCCATGCATAAAAATGGTGCTAGTCCCACCCAGCAGTCAGAAATGATGATGCTTTCCTTGAGCTTTGAAGAATGATGTAGTGAGTCAAGAAAAGTAGGGAAAAGTGATCTATGCTGAGCTTGTGCCTGTGCAAAGACACAGAAGCAAAAGCATGACACTTTCTGGGAACTCAAGATATTTGACAAGTGTGAGGACATGTGAGGGGAGTACTGAGAGATCACCTGGCGGTGTCATAAATCAAGTCACAAAGGGCCATGCAAGCAAGCTCTAGGATTTAGACTATTTCTGTCCACAGAAGGTGGATAAGCAGGGGAGTTATAGGATCAGAAATGCAATACAGAAACATTTCATTGTGGGAGTGAGTGAAAGGTGAGAAAGCATGGAGGCTTGGAAATTGGGTTGGAGAATATTGTAATAATCACTGCAACGGGGTAGCAGTGGCAGAAGTGAGGACAAACAGAAGGACATACACATTCAGGAGGTACTTAGCAAGTAGAGTTGAGAACATTGCGTTAGCATTAGGTTGTGGGGGCAGTAGACTGTGGAAGGAAGAGCTATGTCTAGGAGAGCGCTCAGTACTACATGTGTCTTTAGATTAGGGATAAAGAGAAAGATTGTATAGAAGAAGAATATTCATTTTAGACGAGTTGAATTGTGGAATGAGAAACAATGCAAATCAAAAGTAAAGGCCTAAAGAACAGAATTTTTTCTCATTTAAGTATTTTAATTATCAAGTAATACATAAATATATGGCTGTCATAATAAAAGTAGAAAAACAATGGAAACGTGGAAAGTCTCTTTATACACATTCTTCACTCTCTCTTCTCTTCTCTCCTCTCTCTTGTGATAGCTATTATTATAAACATCTTGGAATAATTCCTTCCACTTTGTTTTCCTATGAACTTACATGCATTCATACACACATGTTCACACACACCCCCTTTCATATACCCGCACACATTTAAGAAATGAATAGGGTCATCTTTTAGTGCTTTTTACTTTACTCTTGGCTTAAAAATTGATCTTAGAGGTGGTTGGTGGCTTAGTGGTTAAATCTGTGACCTCCACCCTCCATTCCCCACCTCCAGTCCTTTTACATCGCACCATGCTTACCTTCTTGACCATTCCATCACCTTCTAACATGCTCCATCATTGACTTGCTTGTTATTTATTGTCTCTCCCACTAGAATGTAAGTTCCATGGGGACAAAGGTCTTTGTCTTGTTTCCAGATACGTCCCGATTTCCAGAACAGGGTCCGACGCACTGTGAGTGTGCCAGGAACCTCTGCGGAACACTGAGTGATGCTCCTTTGTACTGACTGTTCAGCTGCCTATTCAGAGTCACTCATGCACAGAGCCAGGCATAAATGTGGGCCCCTTCCCAGTCTGCCCAAATACAGGCATAAGGAAAGGTGTACATGGCTTCCCAAAGCCACTGCAGGAATGCCCCCTCTCCAGGCTCTCGGGACACATGTTCATTTGTAGTTGCCACCCAGGATGGTTCTGGGTAAGAATTTCACAAGCTCTGCACTGTGTGTAGAAACCAAAAACCCAGTTCAATAATACATCTGTCTTCCCAAGAAGGGTGGAAACTCCTTGAATGGTAGGACCATGGTGTCCTTGCTCTTTCCCACCTCTGGCCACCTCTAACAAAATGCAAAGTCATTGTGATCACTATGCATATTAATTAAATCCAGTGAAGAACTCAGAGATGAAAACATGTTTTATGAGAGATGAAATCTTAACTTGGTTGTGGTAGTTGGATGTCACTTTCTACTCTAGAAAAGCGATAATTCACCATGGGAGGTAGGGGTGTCCAAGAAGGAGTGAAGGTTTCGATTGAGCACATGGGTCATTTGGAGTTTCCTCCTCGGGTTTTTTATGGTGTGTGTTTTGCTTTTCTTGGCTTCCTCCTTGCTGCCTGCACACGGTGGGGGAGTTAGCACATGGCCAGCAGCGCTGGCTGCTCCAGGAGGGTATTGGTCTGTGCTCGGCAGTCAGTCCAGCTCTTTTTCCAAACAGAGAGGGCGAAAAACACAGTCTGCTTCTAGCTGTAGTTCTGCCCCAGTGACAAGCTGATGTCATCCAAAGGGGCAGCTCACTGCATGTGGGTACAGCCGTAACTCCACTCTTCACTGCGTGGAGATAAGTGCTGGAAAGGGCCCAAAGAGCCTCCCAACAGCCGTTCGTCAAGATTTATAGCCGAACACATCAGCTTTCTTGTCTTCCAGTCCCCAGGACATCACCCACACACCAGGAGGATGGGTTTCCATCCTCAAACTGTACAAGGTGCTGTAATCCATCACCTGGGAGAGACAGGGGCCTGGACTGAATGCCAGCAGCTCCTCTCCCCTCAGCCTTCAAAGTAGGGATCCGTTTTTTCTCCCCATTTGGGGTATCAAGTCTGATATACAAGAGTTATCCTTTGGGGGGAGTTTCATTTTTCCTTTGTTCTCAGGCCAAAATATACTGTATTAAATTTGTGGATTTAGTCATGTTGTTCACATAGCTACAGAGTCAAGACTGTCTGCTGATATGTCAGTCTTCTTGGCTCTCACTGTTGAAAAAAGTCTACAGCTTTCTCTACTGAAGGAAGCTAACTGGCTAAAGATAGCAGCCTTTCCCATCAAGACAGCAGTTATGTGTCTTCATTAAAATAGAGACTTGAAGACCCTCTGCTGATGAACCCTCACAGGAACCAGGGAAATGGCATGTGTAAACCAGTCTTCACTCCGGAAAACCCGCCTTCAAGCCCTGCTTAAAATTCTTCCTGAAGAGGGAGCTTAATTCAGGTATGATCCAGGGCAGCATTTTCCTTACAAGGCTGACGGTTGACATTTGCTGTCCCTTACTCATTGGCTGTGTTAAAAAAAAAAAAAGAAAGAAAAAGAAAAGAAACAGGTCTCAAAATGAAGTCCTTTTTGTCAAGACCTATCAAGGCTTAATAACTAACCTAATTCAGGTTAGTCTCTCCCAGAAGTGGAAACTTAAATCAACTATTCCTGGTCAGCACTAGTGAGGTCATCTACATGATAAAATCCCACTGCCTGCCTTCCCCTAGGGGAAAGTGATTTTGCCTAAAATAATCTTTCTTGTCCCACTCTCTTTCTGACTATAAAAACCTTTTGCTCTATACCACTCCTGGCA
This sequence comes from Solenodon paradoxus, assembly GCA_004363575.1. Classification (NCBI taxonomy): domain Eukaryota; kingdom Metazoa; phylum Chordata; class Mammalia; order Eulipotyphla; family Solenodontidae; genus Solenodon; species Solenodon paradoxus. Next base: position 68,494 of record RJWH01001287.1, on the reverse strand, counting down.
GGACTTTTCTGCTTGCTAGATCAGATGTATTATTTACTAAAGTCTTTTAGAGCTCTACATTTATTTTATCATCAGTTTTGATTTTTTTTAACAGAAACTTCTGGTTCTACAGAATAAGTATATACCTGCAGATTCCAAGTAATGTTCTCGACCAGTCATTAACTTTGCTCATGTTTGAGACATGACTTTGGGGTCAGCGACTTTCCATTCTTTCTTTTCTAGAGCTACCAGGTTGGGGAGCCCTTTGAGCTGACCAAACCATGGTGCTTCTGCCCAGACTGAAGGGAGTGGAGTGAGACTGAGAGGGTTACTATATAAGTTTTAAACATTCGAGAAAAAGTCTCACCAGAAAATGGCAATCACAAATCTCTGGCATGTAAATGAAAATCAGGAAGTAACTAGAAACGTCCCACTGAACCCAAGCCTACCATAACCATGAGTTGGATCACTCAATGAGTCGAGAAAACACTTGAGGCTTTTACTCATTCATTCGATCACTTTCTGAAAATGACCTCACTGCATTTACATACTAGGAGCTTCTCTGCTCGGAGGTGAGTATAAGCTCTAAATAATATCCAGTGCCTACTGCCAATACATATACACTCCAATGGCAGATATGGGTGAGAAAACATAAAAAGATACTTTTGAGACAGTGTCATAGTGCAATAAGTAAAATATTATTGAACCTTATGATATGCTGAGTTCTGACCTAAAAACCTGGATGGATGATCTCATTTAATCTTCACAATACATTTCTGAGATACATAACGTTACCATATCTACTTTGTAGATGAGAAAGCCAAGACTCAGTAGAATGAAACTTGTCCAGGATCACACAAGAGTGAGAGGCAGAGCTGAGACAGGAGCCCGGGTCTGGCTAATTCCAAAGCTCATTCTCGTGGCCTTGATGCAATTCTGTTTCCCATGTGACAGGATATTATAAAGCAGATGCTGCGGGGCCTTCCAGAAGACCTAACTAGGGTAGTGGGGAGAATAGCAGGAGAAAACAAGTTCAGAACAATATATGTTGATAATTCAATCACAATAAAAACACCTCACACACATACATTGTCAGTGTACTACCAGACCTTATTCAGGACTCGACAATTTGAAATTAGAAAAAATTCTATAAGAATTCAAGCAAGGCTTTTATTTTCTCATGCCGCAGTGTGAGGGAAAAATGGGCTGTACTTCTCATCAGTAATAAGATGGCATTCTCTTTTATAGTGCGCTCCATCCGTCCTTGCTCTGCCTTCATCTCAGGGAGGCTAATTCTCAGTGATTTTTGGATCTTTCAGCAGCACATTTGTAGTTTGTCCTGGGAATACATGCTACTTTGCACATCACCCGTCTCATTAGCATCTTAAATCTCCATGCCTGGGCATGATATTTTACTGTTAAAATGAAGCAAAGATCAATTGGGGACAAAGGCAGGTGATTAGAGCATGCATCAGAATCTTCATTTCTCTATTTTTGAGATAGGACATTTTCTATAAGAAAAAAAATGCCACAAGTCTTACACTGTCTTGATTGGTCTTGATGTTTTACTGAATTGACTTAACTGTCAGGTGATGCTGGTTTTAGGCTGTTACCCTAGTAATAGCTACTGTTGGTTAGTGTGTTTGGAGCTTCCTGGGCAAATGTTAGGACCCAGGCTTTGCTGCCCTCCTGTTCCAATGCTGTCCCTGTCTCAACTGTGCATGTGCAGAAAATTCCAGAAAGGTTAACTCTTCAACCACTCATTAGCTGTGGCTGGTACTGGAAGTTAGATCAGAATGAAGTGGCTAGCAGGAACTTTCTTGCTTATTATGGATGCAATTCTGGACTACTTATTTTTTTTTTTAAGGAAAGGTATAGGCAGGAATGAAGTCGAATAGGCAAGCAGGCAGGAAGGAGGAAGAGGCATTTTTATTTATTTTTGTTTAGTTTATGCTGGTTGTCTGTTGCCTCCCACCTGGCAACCCTGACCCAGGAGGCGAACCTGGGTCCTTGGGATCTATGTGGACTGGGCTTAGCGGGACGCGGTGGACCTAACAACAGGGCACTCTACTGCTTGGTATTTTAAAGTGAGCCTGTAGTATATTTTAATAAAAAACAAATTTTGAAAGTTTAGGTGCTTAAAGTAGAAAGTTTTCACTGCGTTGTGAAACATCACCGGATGAATCACCTTATTTCTTATATGTATAGATTGATGAAATGTTATTGTAAATATAAAATCTCAGGAGATTACATTAGTTCAATATCCAAGAGTTATGCAGGGAATTAGATGGACAAGAAGACATTTTAAAAAGATAGAGAAAAAGTTGCATCATAGCTGCATATATTAGTGTTATTTGTTTTCACACAAATGATGTATCAGTAAAGGCAGCAGTGTGTGTGTGTCCTGAAGGGGCTTCTGAACTTGGTCCTCACATGCTCTTTCTAAGAGCAGTAGCTGCCACCTATAAGATGCCAATGGACTTTTTCGAGGGAGGAATATGCCACCAAACAGAAGCAAGAATGCTGTCTTTTCTTAAAATTCAAAACAAAACTTGGGAAAATAAATCCTGTATGGAGTAGTTCAATGAACCGTAACATACGAAATATTTTAGATTAAAGAATTAAAAAGGAAGGTAGAATGTATGCATAGATGATACTATTTCTATCACTTCACTTTAAGGTCAATTTGGGTAGGATGCTGAAAGAACGAAGATAACACTCTCTCACCAGTTACTTCCATTATCTCCTGCTTCTTCCAGGTTGAAAGGTATCCTTATCTCTTCCTTGGTGACCTACCTTCCCGCCCAACTGAATCTGACTCCTGTCCAGCACTAGCAGAAAACACACACAGACACAAGATTCTTGGGGGTCTCGACAAGACCTCTAGTTCTGTGCATTCCCACCTCTTGGTGGATTATAAAATTTCTATGTGCCCTGATGGCTTCATTTACATTTGTGGGTACACTAATTAGCAGTTATAAAGTATGAACCTAACTAATATTTTCTGTCTGTCTGGGAGTCTGAATTTGTCAGACTGCAGAGGGTCGGCTAATCAGAGCTTGTTGCATTTTTCCCTTTATTAGCTTCACACTCATTTGCCTAAGTAGCCCACCCCTGCTGGGCACTCTTATCTCAGTATTAGCCCTGTTTCTCTTCTTCCTTACAATTTTCCCAACACAAATGATAAACTACAACTCCTGGTTTCCTTTTCCTGCCTTAAATTTTAGTTTCTCTTAACAATTCTATTTTCACTCTTCTCTGATAGTTAATTAGATTTGTCTTGCTTGATATCTTTTATCTGAATATTCCTGATATTGTACATTTTTGCTATTAAATAATGTATTGATTTCAATATTGAACTGGCATCCTTTATCAAGTTTTTAAATCTCTTATATTATTAGGTTGCAAGAAGCTTTATGAGTGAGGAGTTTAATTTTTGATATCTTTCCTGCATCTTTGAGCATCATATATTTTTTCCTCTTTTGACTTTCTTAAATTTGTGAACCACATTGATACTTTTCTAATATTAAACCACTATGAGATGAATCACATTTGATCATGATGTATTATCTCACACTTACAGATTCAGTTGGTTAATATTTAATTGAGTTCCGCATTGTACTATAGTTCTGCATTCTACTATAAATGAGAACATCTCTTCCTTTCTCATAATATTGCTGTTTGTTTTTTTGTGTTAAAGAAGTTTCTCACTGTACACTGAAATTTTTCTAAGATACATATTTAAAGCTATATCTTTTCCTCTATAAACTGCTTTAGCTGAGTCTTAAAAATTATGGTTGGTATTACAGCTTTTTATTGTCACTCACTTTAAAATATTTTTAAAATTTTGATCATCAATTTTTCTTAATTCAGTATTGTTTTTATTGTTGCTATTTTAGACAAATACAAAGTTTGTGGTAGTTGTTACTATTTTTATTCTACAATGCTTTATTATTGACTTCTAATATAATTGCAGAGTAATTTACATGAGCTCAATTAGCATTGGTTAAGACTTCCTTTGTATTTAGGTAAGTCATTATTTCTTGTAAATGTATATCTGCTTGAAAATTATATTCTTTCTCCTTCAGTTGATTGCAAGGTTCTACTATACATTTCTTAGATAAAACTTGATAATTTTGTTGGTCAGATATTTTATTTGTCTATGTATTGTTTAATTATGCTATCTTTTTTTTTTTTTTTTTCAGATGTGTGTCTTAAAATCTCCCTGTGGTTATAGATTTGTAATCTTACCTTGTAATTCTATTCATTTTCGCTTTAGATATTGTGAGATCATTACATTCCTGTTGATTCTTTCCTTTTATCATTGAGTATAGCTTGTCATCCTTTTCTGAATCAATGTTTGTTTTGTTTGATATTAATGTAGGTAAGCAAACTTTCTTTTAACTAGGATTTACTAATGTACTTTTTCCCCAAACTATTTTACCTAAAGCTTTCTAACTCATTTTTTAATTTCCTATAAAAGAATTAAGGAAGCTTTTCCCTTTTAATACAGTTTGAGACTATACTTTAGTAGACAAAATTTGTCCATTTATATTTACTGGTTTACTCTTTCTATCATGATGTTTCCTGTTTTATATGTAGGATACTTTTCCTTTGTTTCCCCAGTTCCTTCTTTCTTGCCATCTATTGAATGGAAAAAACTGTCTTTCATTCTTTTCCTCCTCTAGTGCTTTGGAAATTGAATATTATGTTTTGGTCTCAGTGCAGCCAGTTTCAGTATGTGGTCCCCAGATAAGAAGCCTCAGCGTCTCTTGGATAGTTAATCTTTAGCACCATCTTAAACCTACTGAATCAGAACTTCAGCGAACAGGAGTCACTAGGTGTGTTTCCAAGCTCCCCGGGTGATTCTGATACACACTAAAATGTGAAAAGTTTAAAGGTTAATAGTTACTCTTAAATTATTAAAAGTACATTTGATTGGCATGGGCATTAACTAAAATATCTTCCCTCCTTTCAAACAATCCAAAGCCTTTAACCTCAATTTCCTCTCCAATACCTTACATATGTATGATAGCTAGTACTTGGATTTACCTCCAAGTGACTTTCTTTATGATTCTTTTTACAATTAATATCATATGCCGTTATCAATACATTATTCTGCAAAGGAGTTATACCCTTCCTTACAAAAAGTGGTGTTCTACATTTGAGGTGTCAATAGTTTTATTTTTTTCAATCCTTCTTGAACTTTCTACTCCTCCATATCACAGTGTCTGATGGTTTCCCCCAGTTTTTTAGTTTTAGACTTTTAATCCCTCAGTTAGGCTCCCACATGAATTCATTAACTTGTTTCCCATAAACCTCCAATTATTTTTCCCCTTTGTCTTCCACCTTTCAAACTACCCAAGAGCCTCTGCTTCCTCAGTGTTCTCTCATTTTGAACTTGGCTCACTCTTAATTCAGCAGCTGGTTTCTGGAACTCCTTTCAGATTTGTATTCCTGTTCAAGTCCAAAGATTGATTGTCACAAGTTTGTTGTGATGTTAGCTGAAGGGCCTATCTTTTTGGGGAGGAAATTAGCTGAAACTCATAACAGAATGCAAAAAAACAACAACAAAAAAGAAATGACAAGCTATAAAATTAACCTAAGAGAAAATGTGGTGATTTGGATCTACAGAGAATATTACACTTTAATCACATGGGCAGCTCCCTGAGAGCATGCCCTGTATAGAAGTGGTCAATAAATGGCCAACTTTTTTACTAAAGGTGGAGTGGGGAGTTGAGGGGGTGGAGTCCCCAGCTGAAAGTTGGCATATGCCTTATTTCAGAACCTATTAGCTGAGGAAATGTTTGGGTTCATCTTTATTTGGTGATTCTTCTCTAAGAGATGGTTTGTTGATTTATGCAAATTGGATTTTCTATCTGTAGCAGAGATGTAACAGCATGTCTGTGCCTAATTGAAAAGATATTTACAAAAAGGTCATTTGAGATGAGAGTATTTATAGTGTCTTCCTTTGGGAAACAGCCAGAATTACTCCATTATGGCTTTCTTTACTCTTTTCCAAGTGCTTTCAGTGGAAAAGACCCAAATGATTTTATTTTCCCTTAGAGTCATACTTGAGTAACTTGTGAAGTTTATTATGCTTTAATAGGACTGAGATTTAAGAACTTGGAAACCAAACATTAAGAGTAAGATAAGTTTTGTGAAAACGGAGACCTCAAACTGTCTAAGGAGATGCAAGTTCATAGCTAATCTAAATGAGATTTCTATTTAAAGCAACTCAATGCGATGTTATACTGCATGTGGTGGTGCTTACTAGAAAAGTGTTGGTGTTGCTATTTTCATTAAATCTTAAGTATTATTTTATACACAAGGCCTAGTATGGCGCATAAAGTATCTCTTCATATACTCTTCTCATTAATGATCAATATTAGGTTTCCTTTTATGCCTAACTTTATTGATACCTACAATTTTTCCATCCTTTTACCCTTGAGAAAGACAAAATGTAAAGAGAAAGTATGAATTTGAGTCATATATAAAGGCAGGAAGGGAGAAGAATAGGAAGAAGCATTTTATGGAAGGAAGGGAAGGAAGGAGGGAGGGAGGGAGGGAGGGAGGGAGGGAGGAAGGAAAGTGAGAAGATAATAAAGCACTTTTATTTATTTGTCTGTTTGCTTTTGGTTGTTCCACCTTTCCCCTGGCCCTGGGTCAGGAACCCAGGTCCTGGGGTCACTGACTTAGTGCCTGAGCCACCAGGGCCTGCAGAAGAAGTTGAGACTACCCAGGTCACACCTCTGCATACTTTTAGGAATAATATATGTAAGCTAGCACTCTGGGAACTGTGCATTCAAGAACAGGCAACCTAGCAACCTCCCTCTTACGATCCACTTGAACTTCCCAGGCTTATTGATTAATTGGGCATTTACATTGAAAAGGACATTCCAGGACAGACCTGAGCCCTTCTTCACCACACACATGGTGAAGAGGACCCTGAGAGTGACTGTAGCCACAATTTGTGATGTCAACACTTGTGACCTGCCCCTTTGTGGTCAGCAGGAAGGCCCAGGTAGAGGTAGCGAAAAAAGGACATCAGGCAGATTTTCCTGCTTCTGTCACTCAGGGAAGCCTCATGTCCTCAAGGAGATATGTTAAAGGGCAGTGAGAAAAAATACTCCTAAGGAGAATCAGGAACTTTAATCTCCAGTTTCACATAGGCTGGTGACTTGCTGTCTCTGAGTCTGATTCCTTCCTCTGAATAAATAAGAAGACTTGAAAGCTATCAGCTGGTTTTGGTGAAGGGCTCTAGAATTTCCTGATTGTGAGCCTGCACACAATCTTATATCCTCAAAATAAGACACCCACTAGTCCTAACATGTTCTTTTTGAGCCCTTCTATTGTACATGTGGTTGCCAGGCACTGCTCTAAATCCTTAATAAAGATGGCATTATTTAATCTTCATTGTCACTGGGGGAAATTACTATGATCATCTCCATGACAGGTGTAAACTGGGATTTCAGACCCAGGCAGCAAGCCCTCAAGCACATACTCTCAAACTCTGCTGCGTCGGCATCTGCAACATCTTTTTTTCTGGTAGACCTTGTGGAGGAGTGTTAAATTACTGTGCTGTAGAGCAATCATGAGTATATAAAGAATGAGCATTTAGGAGATTTGGCTTCTTCAAAGATTGAAAACAACAGAATCTATTGTGCAGAAAGTCTTTACAAAGCTTGTACTCTCTTCTTCACAATGTTGATGAAAAACACCGAGACACCAAGAGACATAGGAAAAGAGTGATGAGACCTGGGGCCTCAGCTGCAATTAGAACGTGAGGGCGCATGTATCTGATTGCTGGTTTTGCTTATGTGTAAATGCAAGTTGCTGTTCTAAGCAAAAAATAATTGTAATGGATTCATTTAATCATAATACTGCAAAGTTTAACTTGTTAGAGCTTTAAACTTGCAGATGAGGCTTTCCCTGGGGCCGCTTGTCTGATTGTAGTTGCTGTGTGTGACCTACTTATCAGTTTTTTCAGAAGGTGGCTTAAAAACCTCCCAGGATACAGGATATAGTCACAACTGAAAATCCAACACTAGGAACTTTCCATACCCCATAATTAATATTTAGTGCATTTTGTGGGGTGGGGGGGTAGTACATCACATAAAGTAATCTTGTCCATGCTTGCGATTGTTACCTAAACGTGAGTCATAAGGTTACTTCTTAGTAACTAGACAAAGAATGCTGAACACTGGAGTGACTGAAGGATTTCAAATCCAAAGGTGTTTTGCCTGATAGAGTTTATTTTGGCATCAATGAGGAAGTTAATACAAGAGAGCCCACTGCCACTTCTCCGAGCTTGTACTGTTCAAGAGTCATGAGTTTGAATGCCATCTTTTGTCATCAGTGTTCTCACTCTGGTTGATTTGATGGTGGAGCTGAAAGGAAATGATAGTGACCTTTAAAGAAAATCTTATCTTTTCACAGAAGTGTGTAAAGCGTTTGAATCTTTGTGAGAGTAGTCAGTTTCTCAATCTGTGCAAGTCGCTTATTGACTGGTAGAAGATAACATGGTGGGGAGCAGATGATATATTTTAATTTAATGTTTTTCTTTATTCTTTCTTTTATTCACAGAGCTACATGCATTTTAGGATATTGAATTTGTGCCTTATTCTGTGTGTCTTTCACACCACACCCACCACCAGAGTTCTAGTGCCCTTTGCCGCCACCTTGATGCCTTCTGCCCTCCTTCCTCCCCCCTTCTCCCTGGTAGCCATGGTCTTGTACCCTGTGAATTTTGTTGAGATTTGACTGTTCATTTGCTTCGTTTCTTTATATTCCACTTGTAAGTGAAACCATTGGTTACTTCTCTTTTTCTTTCTGGCTTATTTCACTTAGTATGCTCCCCTCCCCTTCCATTAGGTTGTTGCAAAGGGTCTGATGTCATTTTTTTTAACAGCTGCATAGAATTCCATGTCGTAAAAAGACTCAGCTTTATCCTGTCATCTGCTGATGGGCACCTAGGTTAATTCCAGGTCTTGGCTATTGTGAACTGTGCTGATATGACCTAAAAGGATGTTTGCTCAATACTCAGGTTTTCAAGGGCCCAGGGAGCTGTGGAGTCTTATCCTGAATGGATTCTGGGAGTTTACATCACCCCATGATTAAAACTAAGAGATTAAACAGATTAAAACTTCCGAAAGAACTTGGGAGCTCATTGAAATCAGTCCCCTGTGGTTGATGCAAGTAAGAGAGGATAAAAAAGTAAAAATTTATTTATGCACAACAAAAATCTGTTTCCCTTTCCCCAAATTCATATTCCTTTACAGTTCAAATCCAGTCACATCAACTTTCTCCTTTTTTTTTCCATTTTTGTATCCTCATTATCCTCCCACTTTCTCTGTCTGTATCTCATACCTTCTCTGTCATCATCCATCCCTCCCGCCCTCTCTACTCTGATTGTTTGTTGCTACCTCTGTGACTACAGCCCATAGTGACATCATTAGGCCCAGGTGTTCCACACATAACCAGGAGCCTACACCTTCTCCAGAATCACATGTTTGCTGTGCCTTTGAGATAATATGTTTCCTTGCTCCATCTATGCCTACCTGTCCAACTATGTCTAACTCTACTTTAGTATTTTTCCTCTAAAACCAGAATATTTTGTGAGAATCTGATCAGACAAGAAAAGTGAGAGCAAAGTTTGGAGAAGATTCTCATTACCCTCACTTTACCTCCATATGCTTTCATAGAACAGTTTACAGTAACCTCATCTTTTGGTTCCCAAATCACTATGTTGGCCTTTCATTGAAGGGCTATGTTATCTTGCTTCCTGGAGCCTTTCCTTAATGGGCCTATTTCCCAACCATCAATTTATTGTTACTAAGATCTTTTGATGTTCTGTGTAATACCTGTGGAGACTAGTGAAGAATTCCACTGCTAGTTCTCTTTTTACACCTATGGCCTTGATAAGTGCATGACATTGCATATAATACAGTCATTTTTTTAAGTAAATGTTTCTATCCATTTTATTTTTTGTAATCCTGAAAAACAAAAATCACAAGTTCAACATTAACATTGTAAAATACTGTACAGCAAAGAAAACCAAGTCTCATTCATACTGCACGCTGGTCTGTGTTCTCTTCACTTCTGTTTGCCAGGTAATCTTCAATATTTTCTGCAAAGAGAGTCTTCTTGAACAGATTCTATGAAAGCGTTAATGGTTGGCCAGCATCTTTATGAGAATGGTGTGAACCGTAATATAAGAGGTCTATTCCCAGCTCAAGCCCAATGCCATAATCACATTCATCATTAGCAGACTGCATAAATGCCATCGTTTCCTGATTGGGAGCAAAAGCTTTGTGTCTCTCAAAAGCTTTGAGTCTGCCATTTGAGAGTGAAGAGTGTATGCAGAATTTGGGGGAACATCCAGGTAGGGTCCTCAGTGGCTGCATGTGGAAGTGGCAGCAGTAGAATTTCTCATCTGAGACTCATGGACCAATTCTTACCACAAAGCAGAGGTCTACAGCCAATGCTGTCCATTCTTCTCCAGACTTTTTGCACATACGTATTCTAAACCTCCAGTCCAAAGTGCTGGGCAAGCCTGCCCTTTCTGTTCATCTGTAGTTCACAGAAGTTCTCTCTTCTCATACCCTGCTTCTCCCAGTCAACTTCCCCTCTGCTAACTTGTCCCGCAAATGCAACAGGCTTCCACATCTGACCTTGACTTTCAAAGGACTTTCTCATTTGCAGTTTAATGGCGTCTGACTGTTTTTCACCAGCAAAAGCTTCTAAAGAGGTCTGATGAACTTACTACAACAAAAATCAGGGTGATATCAATGATGATAGATTTCTGTATGAATCACACTCTAAAAGACCACATATGATGGAGGGAAGACCAACCAGTGGCCGTTCCTCTAAGAAAGACCAAGAAATACACCATAGGGCTGGGTGGAAATAATTAACATGGTAGGATTAACCACACAAGGTGTCTTCTGATAGTCGTGTTTGGAAAAATCCTTGCAGGCCTGCTTTGCATATAGGACAAAGGAAGGTAAGAATAAGCAATAGACAATAGTTTAATAAGCAATAAGAATAAACAGTAGTTTCACGCCACCACTGCCTTCCTCAGTGCAGCAGCACATGTGCTTTGAATAACCTTGACATGGCTACCGCTGTGGTTGTCATCTCTGATGAACTTTCTTTTTTCTTTTGCCTCTAGCTCGGGGACCTGCTTCACAAGTTACAGTTCGTCCTGACATATGTGGCTCCTTGGCAGATGGCTTGGGGTTCTTCGTTTCACGTGTTTGCTCAGCTCTTTGCAATCCCTCGTATCCTTTCTGCTTCTATTTTCACCCGCAAGCTGAGATTCACATTTTATGGATGCAAGCTTTTCATGAGCCCTGGCAATAAAAAGATTTCTGAGTCTTTAAGATTGCATTTTAATGGGTACATGGGGAGGCACTTTGGATTCCCTTTAGGCCACTTAGCCTTAAAAGATGTTTCTTAATTTTGAACTCTTCCTGCTTCTTAATGCATATTCAGGAGTTATTTTACTTTTTCTGATTCTTCCATTCCCATGCCCAGATCTGCATTAAGATATCTTGTCTTTTAAATGGAAAGTTATTGCTTAAGCAATTCCATTGACTTGTGCAAAATAGTGTGAGTCGATTCGCTGTTTTTAAACATTGTGAATAGGGTTGATGTATTTGATATATTATTATAGATTATATGAAATTATAATATAGTTCAGTTATCACGTAGCTGCGTATTATTTAAAAACCCAGAGTTACTTAAATATTTTTGAAGACTAAAACAAATTAGGGGGGGTGGGGCTTGATTTGTAATTTGTAATTTGTAAAAGGAACCTAATCTTGTCCTTTGCAATTTTACTTTCCTGGTGTGTTTTTAAGTGTTTCCATGATGATAATTTGTTTTAATTTCTTAAAATAAATTTGAATAGCTCCTTCTAAAGCTCAGTTTTGACAGAGACAGCTAAATTGTGTGTGCGTTCGTGTGTGTGTGTGTGTAGAGGAAGAGAAAGAGAGAATAATTTTAACAAATACTCTCAAAGAGAGAAATTAAGCAGAATTATTCTGAACTCAAGCTAAAATTTGTCCTCAGAAATGTTCCTTCACACTGAATTTATACTTCCTAAATGTGTGTTTCCCAAGAAGTGATTTAGGGTTGTTTGCGGAATTCCCTAGAGAACCCTATTAGGTAGATTCCTGGGTCCAGCACATACTTTAAAAATCACGTTTAAAGAGGATAGATCCTGGAGTTTACATCTTCACAAGCCTCCCTGGTGATTCTTACTCCCAATGGGTGTGAACCCATCTCTAGGGCCTGTCATTCCTTTAGAGGTGCGATTAGCTGGTGCGAGTGACTGCTCAGAGCTTGAATAGAAGTTTACATAGACTCATTGAGACAATGTGTAAGGAATCTCTGGGCTCTGAACTTTTTGTGTAAGGATGGACTCATACTTGGAGCAATCATTAAATGATATGATAGTCTACACTTTTAAAATAGTTCTTCCAGACTCATTTGTTTAAAAACTAATTTTAAAGCATGCCAAGAGCTGGCCTTCCGCTGTGTATTGTTCCGTGTGCCTACTCTTAGACCTACATCGATATTTCTAAATTGTTTTCAAAATTATTTGGCAGAACAAGCTAAGGGGGAAAAGTTGCAAAAATCAGAACTTGTGCCCCCTTTTCCTTTTAACTACACTCATTTTTAGCCCAGTAATTTTAGTTTTTCTAAATGGTCCTTTAAAACAATGACAGTAGGGAAGATTGAGGTGATTATTATTTCTGATGTGTATCTAAGGAATCCTGTCTAGATTTTAAAGCCTGTATATTAAATGAATGTGACTAGATTGGTACAAATTTGTGTTTGAGGAATTACACTAAAATTTTAAACTTGAAGTTATGGTTCCCAATTTTATCTTAACTTTGGCCTCACATAGATAGGTAGCATTTCTTGTGGCTATTTATGCCTTGTTAGGGGAGTTCAGTAATACTAATTACTCTGTAGGTTTCCACAGCTGAATTAGACCATTCTGGGAGACATAACTGTCAATTACCTGACCTATATGTGTGTTGAGGATTCACACGCAAGCACATCATATCTGGCATTTAATATCTCCTGTAAGAATAAAAGCAGCGTTAGCATCCATCTCAGACTACACAGAGTGTGAATTAAATCTAAGTATTTTCATGATAGGTGAACTCGCGCTCTTAAGATATCGAGCACACTTAAGGTGTAGATTTTATTGGGCTTTTGGCAGTTCTGTTTTAAAACACTCAAAAGATCCCCCTGCCTTTTTCCTAAAATCCACTCCCCGCTCTTCTGCTAAGATGCAGGGCCTTTAAAGTGACCCAGGAGCCTGACCACTGCAGTCGTGTTTTAGCCTCTAGTGCCTTTAGCTTCCCACTTCATTATCCATGGACACCCTCCCACCCTTGATCAGTTGTAAAGGTAGATATTTGCTATTTGGAGTCTAGCATTTTACCTTTCAGAATATAATGAGATAATAGTTTACGAAACTGGATACATACGCCATCAAGCTAACATTATCAAGCGCCTAAATGCCAGCTCTGGATCTTGACTAATTTTGAAATGTTAATTATTTTATCACTCAATTAAGAAGCTGGGGGTTCCATCCTGGCATTGAGAAGGGAGTAATTTGCTCCATTTTGGAACTGAATTAGCTTTCAGGCCAGCGGGGCACTGTTTAGTAAATTGCGTTTTCCAGTAGTGGCATGTTTTCTTCCTCAGTCGCCTCTGTTAGTTGCTAAGCTTGTAACCTCCAGGGATAGATGAGAATGCTCACCCTTTTAATATGTGTAGAGACTAGGCAAGACCATTGTCTTCTAATAATTAGGCAGGCTTAGCCACATTATCTCTATTAAATGTGTATATTGGGAAGACTGCTTTATATTGAGTTCCTTTGAGCTTCTAATGATTTTTTTTTTAACTTTCAGTATTGATGTCTGTATCATTTTAAACGCACTCAAAGACCCAAAGCTTTTAAGGGAGTCACCCTCTACCGCTTAGGCTAACCCCTTGGCTCTTTCTCACAAAAAATAGAGGCCTGCCTGTGCCTGCTCTTAGGAGCCCCTGTTTCTGGGTGTTGTCTTAACAGAGTCAGTCTTTCATAGTTGCCCCAAGTCTGCTGTCTATCTTTATAAACTCTGTGGCCACCTGGTCACTTCTGCCCAAACTCTCACCTGTTACACCTCATTTCCTTTCCTACCATATTGATCATTTATAAGCTAGGACAGCTTTCTTCACTTAACCTCTTAATTTCTGGAGAATTGTTTGTAGCATTTTAAAAACAGATGATGTAATCTTTGGGGAAATGTTTCGAAACACAGAGAAGGGCAATGTTAGCACCTCTAGTGTCCCATCCTGTCTGGTCCTGACTGAGTGACTTTGTCCTGGTTCTCCTGTGAGCTCACAGCATCCTGTCACCTGACTGGACAGTCCCCTCCTGCCCTCCTGCCTATATCTCCTGCAGGGAGGTTTCCCCACCCTCACATTTTTCAGTACCTTTGTTCGATGTCTTCTCCCATGCAGTTTTTTCTAGTGACAGGGGTCATTGTTAATTTTGTATGTTTTTTGACAAAGGTATTTCTGTATTTCCAGGTTCAGACAAAGAGGAAACTGATGGATGATGATAGATGCCAGGGTAGCTCATTGTTCCATCATTTCCATCGGAAGCTAGGTCAAAATCAAAGGCGTTGAATTTGAATTATAACACAAAAGAGATTTTTTTGGATGCCCAAACAATTCAATGTCAGAATGGGTGATTAATGGAAGATGTGTCATTTCATTCCTGAACATGTTAGAAAGGAAAGAGCAAGACAAAAAATATTTTAAGTGAAAAAGAGTCGTGGCTCCTGTGGCAAAACTCAGAGTTTAAATCTATGAAAATGCACATGGTTAGGAAAGGCTCGCTGCCTTTTTCGTTTTCACTTGTTAGTGGGGCTTCCCAGGCCCCCACCTCCGCCCCTCCCCATGGCACTATAATATGTAAACGCACTTAGAAACCAAGCTCCTTTTATTTTTGATGGTGATGAGACTTCGAGTCTTCGTATTTGAGCCAGGCATTTCTTTTTTTTACTTTCTGCCAGAGCTTGTAGAACACAGGCTAAAGAAATAAGACCTCTATTTATGCAGCAGTGAGAAAGAGGTCTATTTAGAGTGGGGTAATCAGAGCAGACCTGTAGTAGAACATTCCAAGTCCTCATTCCGCAGGACAAGGAGTGTGCATAGGTAGGGCCTGGCCAGTCTGGACCCCTCTGACTTTGCCACCTCCATAGAGACTTGCCCTCAATTCCCTCTTGCTTTTCTAACCAAAGTCCCACCATCATCCTTGTACCACAGCAACTAGGGTGGTGAGGGAGGTGATTGGCAGCAGGGCAAGATCTCCAGCAATGGAAAGGGCGGGTCCAGCTCTCTGGTCCCTCCCCTTTGTTACCAGACATCAACTGGACTTAAGCTAAGAGTTACAACTGTGCTCATTCTTAATATCAACCAGGCTGTATAAAAGTGAGGCCTACCAATAAGTGAGAAACCAGTCTAGCATGCTAAAGAGGCAGCTTGATGCACAAAAATGTTGTGACTTTACATGTAGACATTTTCGTTTACAAACCAGGCATGACTTGAATTTTGAGCCATTGCTGTTCAATGTGTGATCAAGGATAGATATTTTTGAATAGTGGGGAAAGAGTCTTTGAGAAGAAGAGATGCTACCTACCCAACCAATGCTATTTATTTATTTTAAAAAGTAAAATTTAAGCTTAATTATTTATAAAGCTACATAGTACTTTAGAAAATGTATCACAATGTGTGGTTCAGCTAATGATAGTTTAGCAAAAAGAAGCAGTTTTTTTCAAACCTTAGCCATTCAATCTTTGCCATGAAGCATACTGAGACCGCTGGGATTTTTATGAGAATCATTTCATTTTCTTGGTAGTGAAATGAGAACTAGCAGGATACTACTGAAAGTTTTATATTTCCAAATATGTATGTAGAGAGATCAAGTGTATGTCCTGCTTTCTTTCCTTGGTGAAAAAAAATGACTTTGATGTAATTCTGAAATAATAGTTTGAAACTGAACATTGAAAAGTGTATTTGCCTTAACTCAGATTCTCAGATTCCGCCATGCTTTTCTTCCAGACAGTCGCCACATCAGTGTTTTCTACTCCATTGAGCCCATTTCTTGGAAGTGTCATTTTCCTAACATCCTATGTCAGGCCAGTGAAATTCTGGGAGAAAAACTACAAGTAAGATCCTAAACTAGATGCTGACTTGCTTGGCTAAGTAAGGTTTGTGCTTCCGGAAGTCCCTTGACCTCTGTGTAAAGATCCAGGTGGGTGGATTGGTCCTGGTGGGTGGCCTGAGGGTGTCTCCTGATGGCTCATGGACTCACTGTGGAAACTTCTGACAAAACAGGACTGATCCTGAGTTTGCAGTCACCATATGTGAAGGAAAAATGAGCTCTCACTGCCCATCTTACTCATTGCCCTTGGAAAGACGGTGTAGGGGTCGTTGTCATGTTGTTGGATCTGCTGAGATTGGCCCTGGATGGCATTTGCACCTGCTCTGTGTGTGTTCTAAATGTGTTTGTCTTGTACAAGTGTACATACATGTACATATGGTCAACACACACGAGAACACCGCTTTTCCTGACACTCAGAGAAAGTGATGTATATGCACTCTCGCTTGACTGCTTGGACCGCTTGGTAATATAGTCCCTCAAGCAAAGAGTGACGGGGCAGGGAGGGGGCAGTTATTTTTCTTTTAATTAACTAATTTTTATTGTAGTAATTATTCTACATATTACAATAATTTCCTGTGTATTGGTTCCCCATTTCTTAGTTATATTTCAGCATGCCAGGGGCCAGTTATTTTTAAGGGAAGATAAGAAGAGAGAAATGGCTCCTTTCATAATTGTCAAGAATGGGCAATGATTCGGGGTTGTGGAGTTCTGAGGACAGCCAGCGGAGGGGAAAGTATGGATGGAGAAGCCACCCTGTCTCCAGCTGGAGGCGGAGGGGTCCAGCCTGTGTGAGGATGGGCCTTCCGTTTCAACTCTCCTTTGCCCTAATCGACTAGCTGTACCTGTACGGGCCCCTGGGAACCCCTAACTGACCTTCCATAATCTGTCTACATTTCGCACCACTCTGACACTTTACAGTGTGCCCGTGATGTCTCACAGAAGCCAGCAGTGAGTCAGGGCTGCGGTGTCTGCTCTCTCCGTTGCGCCGTTTCTGTGAACATAAATGCACATGCTTCTGTCTGGGGCAGACAGGGGCGCAGCCTGTCTGGACTCGTCCCTACCACCCACCATAGCTGACTGCAAGCCTCTCTCTCCTCTTCTGTAAAATGGTGCAAAAATAGCCGTTATCTACCTCATAGACTTGTTGTGAGGAGAATATGGGTTCATACACACAAAGCGCCCAGCACAGAGCCTGGTGCTAAGCTAGCACCAGTGACCCGCCGAGCACCATTCTCTGCCATGCAAGGATGTCCCTGTCCCTTTGGCCCAGGTGAGACCACAACTAAGTGCAGGGCATCCCAGCCAGCTCACCCCAAGGGGTGCCCTGGGGGAAAGTGAACCAGGCCAGAGCACCGTCAGGGAGGCTGAGAGACTACAAATCGGTGGTGATAGGGGCCTGGTGTTCCTGACAGAAGCCCATATTCTAAGAGAGGTGAGTTTTCGCAGTACTGGTAGAGTCATCTTGGATTTTACACATAAACAAGAGTCCTTGATCTACAGAGCTATCATGCTTGGTTACAAAACCAGAGAGAAGAAAAATGACCAACACTGGCTTTTCAAAGAAAAAAAAAAAAAAACTGGGGGAACTTTTGAGGGCCCTGAAAACCCACACTTCTGGAAAGTGAGAATGCTTTTAAAGAAAAGGTGTGGTTTTTAACTCTGAAGGAATAAAAAGTGCAAGATAGGTTAAACTTGACTTTCAACACAAAAGGTGTCTTTCTTTCTGTCTCCTATTCTTAAGATTAGGAAGCAGTCTTTAGGGCATGGGACGGTTTGATAGACGCAAAACTCCTTCCTGTTGAACTAGTGTCCCCTGTAGAAGAGGAGCAGGTGATGAAATCTCAGTGAGGAGGTTTCACTGCGGGAAGGCAGGCTGACACCCATGCAGTTACGTGCTAAGTCATTTAGCCTCTTCACGTCTTAGAGTCCGTCCTCCTTTCAGAGTCTGAATTGTTGGTTCATGTGGGCGACTTAAAAGCATGGACTTTGAGAAAAGGACTTCGGTTTCCTTATTTAATTTTGCATGAAATTGATTCCGTTGTGAGCCATTATCTCCCTCGTTTTGGCACTCTGACCTGTGGGAGGAGTCTAGTTTTGGTCTGCTTGTTCTTGGGTGGGAATGGGAGTGTTTACGAGTGTCCAGCCTTTACTACTTTACTAGTTCTCTCGAAAAGAGCCAAGTTGGAGAGAATGTTCATTCCCACTGAGGGGGAGGTTCCTGATGCAAAATCCAGTCTCTGGAAGGTCCGTGGTAACCTGGGTGAAGCCTCAGAATACAGAGCCCCATGGTGGCCTGTCTGCTTAAAAGATCAGTGATGGAATTCAGGACAGGAAGAGTGCTGGGTACCAGGAAAGGAAATGACAAGAAGTCTCCCCGGGTCCCTGCAAACGCTCTGGAAAACTCGTTCTAGCTATCTTAAACGGTTGCTTTTTATTTCAAATACTGACTTCTAGTGTTCTTACTGCAAAGTGTCTCAGGCTGTTTTCACTCCCTTTGCAGTCTGATACAAAAGTGCCATCTGTTAGTGTAATTGATTCTGTCTCACAGCTTGCTGGTGTCCCGTCCTTCTAAAGCCCTGCTAACAGAGCATGTCTGCAGGAACACCAGTGAACATGTCCATCACCCCAACCTGAGGGATGTGTGAGGGGCATGCACGGCCCTCCCCAAGCTCCCTCTCCCTTCCGACCCTGCACCCTCGCTTTCCAGTCCTGTTTTTTTCTTTCAGGCCTTCGAAAGCCAACTTTGATGTTTGTAAGTCTCCAGTGAGCCTTGCTCTGTAATGAAGCCATTTTAATACTCTAAGGAACCGATAAGTAAATCACCAGCTACCTAATAAATATGGCTGGTCTGTTTTCTCTAGCCTGGGCTGTGTCGAAATCTGCAGACTTCCTGTTTGCCAGTGCTGCTTTCTGTGGGCAGATGACAAATGTATCCTCTGCCCTCCTAACTAACCTGTCCTCTAGTCGGTTTCCTACACATAGCACCAGGTTATGCCTTATCTCAAAAGCCTGTGGTGGCTCCTTGCTGTCTGAGAAACAAGAAGAAATACCATGTAAACCAGTGCTGTCCAATTAGAAGCTCTGAGTTGATGGAAATGCTCTCTATCGACAAGGTCCAATGTGGCAGCTCTACTAGCCTTGTGACTGCTGAGCTCTTGAAATGGCGTTCATTTGAGAAACTCAATTTTTCATTCTATTTAATTTTAACTAATTTAAATGTAAATAACCATATCCACCCCTTTTCAAAAGGAGGGGAATCATATTCCACCTCTTGATTGAGGAGTGTTGTTAAGCTTCCAAAAGGACCTTTATGATGAGAAGTATTGTAGCAGTCATCCTTGGGAAATGAATTTGTGCTGTGGCTAATCAGTGACTTCTGTCCAGGATTGATATAGCTTCTATTTACCTCCAGTTTGGAGATTGTTTTTTTTTTATTTTTTGGTCTCTAAGAGGCTATGTGCATAGTAGGTGTTCTGTGACTATTTCTTAAATCAGTTAAGTCCACCAATATTATGAAAAAGCAAGAGAACCTCCATTTGGGTTTTATTTTCCATTGTTAAACTTTCACCCTTAAACAGATGTGCTCTTGATTTATAAAGTTTTCATAATCTGTCTTGAAGAACTCTACCTGGTATCTTCATTTAAATTGCAGGAATAACAGCAAATGCACTATAGTAATAGTACCTTGTGTTTATATCCCCTTATGTCAGAGTATCTTTTAAAAGTTTTAGAAACACATTGTGATATTATGATTTATCATACTTCTCTTTACCTATAAACAATCACTAAATAACCAAACTTTGTCCTTAATATGAAACAAATGTTTAAACTAGAAAGTATTGGATTCTTGTCCCTGGTTATCTCCATGAATGTCTTTGTCCTAAAGGAGTTGACCATCTTCAGCTTTAAAAGAAATGAAAAACTACTTTGACAAATACTTTGTCAGGCATCTTCTATAAAATGCAAAATGCCATTTCTATGTACAGCCTTACTCCTGCCACACATTCTGTTTCTCCATCCCTGTATTTTTATTTTATCAACTTGTTCTTCAGTGGTGTCTAGACCTATTTGCTGTCTCCTTGCAACCTACCTAAAATCCTTTCTGAAATGACAGAATGCAGTCATATCAACCAGTAAAAGAAACGTGTAGACCGAGTCACATTACACCTATAGTCCGCATGCTGTGAGATGCCCCATAGTATTCATTTTTACCTCTGGCACTATGTTTATTTTGATGACTCAGTCAGCCATAGAGCTCTGATTCTGTTCTTTGAACATTACAGCTATTAGTGGAAAAACAAGATCTTCAAATCACCACCGTTTTGTGGTTAATAAAACAACATAATATCAGACCAGGATGTTCTAACAATGAGCTCCCGTGAGTCTTACTATAGATCTTTCTTGGGTTCAACTCATGGAAGTGAGATTTATACAGATCCTTGGTATTACAGACTCCCCTCTGCTCTCCCCGCAAAACTACAGAATCCCCTCTGCACCATTTTTGGAAGGGGATCCTCGACCTCTTTCTACTCCAGGTGGAGCAGACTTTGTGCCTCCCCGGGCAGCCCTATGCGCTTTGTTTGCCACAGCTGTGGGCTATTCACTGCATGACATCTGCTCCTTGTGATGTCACCTGGATGCCAGCATCACCTGTACACACCTGTTGAAGGAGCAACCTGGCTTCTGTGCCTCCTACACGTCCCATCCTTTACCAATTTGAAGGCAGCTGCCCTCCTTCCTTTTCACTGCCTCAGCTTCTTGCTAGGCAGCCCTAACTGTTCTCAGTGTGAAATGGTCTAGACTGAGAGCATCCTTGCTGCCCTCCTCCAGATGGTTACTGAAGCAGCCCTAACCTTCCTCTCCTTAGCCTGTCCCAGGTGTCATCCTCTCAGCTCAAAGTAGAGAAACCCATTGCCTCCTGTGAGCCAGAGCATGTTCTCTCACTTGGGCTTCTTAAAATCTAAAAATCTCTCAATTGTTTTACTGACATATGGCTCAAGCCTTCAATTTCCCAGTCCCATGTGTGTTTTACTGGAAATCATAAACTTATACTTTCTCTGTCAGCTCTCAATGTATTGACTTTAACTCTACCTTCCGGTTCATAGAGGTCAGTTTTAATTATGCCATCCATCATCTCTGCAGCTCCCTCACCTGCACGATCTGCAAGTGAAGCTACCTGTCACCATCTGTCATCATTCATGGTTTGTTAATGATGGTGAGACTTGGTTAAGCTGGTCAAAGAAAAATATTCTCAACTTCACATTATACTTTCACCTTTTTCAGGGTGGATTTTGTTGGATATTCTTTTCCCACTGAGCTCTTTCGAGCATGGTGTATAAGATCTTTGCACAAAACATTGAGCTTCTCAAATGCCTTTTTTTTTCTTCTTAATACAAAGCAGGATGCTTACATGGCTCATGTGTTGATGTTGGAAAATGCAGCAGAAAAATAATTATAATTTGTTATTATTCTGAAAGGGATTTACCTCTTTCAACTTGCAGTTAAGTTACCCCATTTTATTTGGGTATGTTTGCAAAGTGCCTGGACATTTAGTCACTGTTGAGTAAAAGTCTTGCAGCTCTTACTGGATGTCTTAGGGCTGGTATTGCTCTCAGATCCATATGTGGATCTTTGTCCCTAAAGACAGATTATTATTAATGATAGTAATAAGAAGCAAAGGAACAGTAGCAGCAGTAACAGTAACAAACCTGATCTTTTTGTATTTACCACACACTTGCTCACCTTTTCAAATATATATGAAAGTTGAAAGCATTTTATTTTATTTCTATTTAGTTGCTCACACTGTTTCCCCACTGGACTCAGTATGCAAGCCCAGGGGTATGTTGCCTGTGCACCTTTGGAGGGAATTGGCCTGCTGCTCCACCAGGGCGAGCCACCTCTTCAGTACATTCATTCTCATTCTAACACCCTTTCTAGAAACAGAATTTCATTTTTCTCATTGCACATTCTCCTTTCAAACACAGGAAACTCAGGGAAGTTAGACAACTTGTCCAAAGTCACGGAACTAGTCAGAGGCCGAGCCAAGGTAATAACACAGGTCTGGTCTTATTCCAAGTCCTGAGCACTTTCCACCAATTCCTGATCGCCCCACCCCCACACATTCAGTGAATGCCAGTGATAGTGCCTGCTGGTGACTGGAAAGAAGGGATGGTCACAAAATCCCTGTACAACCAGAGGAGCCTTTCTGGGAGCCAGTGGGAGGCTGTCAGAGACCAGTCCAGGCTACTGGCTCAGAGTCCTCACCCCAGGAAGCGCTCTTTTCATCCCTAAGGGAAGCATTCTATGGCCCCTCCCAGCAACAGGCACATGCCAGTGCTGTGAGACAACTGTCCTTGTCCTCTTCAGAGCAGCGTTTGGGTCAGAACTGATATGGCACAGAACACACTCCCCCCCAAGACAATTATTTTTTTATTATTAAAAATTATTTTTTATTGCAGTAACTTTTATTTTACACCTTAAAATAAACTTATATATGTAGATTACCCATGTGTGCAGTTTCCCTATTCCTAAGATATATGTCAGCACATCCTAGTCTCCAGCAAATCACCAGGTGTTTTTTGTTAGTGTCCATTGGGCTCCCCCACCACTCGCCTCACCGCACACCCCCACTCGCTTCCCTCAGTTCTGTTGTAAGTGTCCAAGGCTGGTTTTGTTTCATCTGTTCCTTTGTTTGGTTTATTCACCTTCCACCTATGTGTGAGGTCATCTGGTATCGATCTTTCGTCTTTTGATTTGTTTCACTTAGCATCATTTCCTCTAGTTCCATCCATGTTGATTCAAATGACAGGGTTTCATCTCTTTTCAGGGCGGTGCAGTATTCCACTGTATATATGTACCATCTTCTTGATCCTTTCATCTGATGATGGACACAGGTAGTTTCCAGTTCTTGGGAAGAAAAAGCAATTTCCAATTCTCAGCTGTTGTGACTAGGACTGCAGTAAACTTGAAGGTGCATGCGTTGGTGTTTTTGTATCTTTTGGGTCAACACCCAGAAGTGGGTTGATGAGCTCATTTGGAATTTCCATCTTCAACTTTTTGAGGAATCGCCACACTGTTTTCCATAGGGGTTGCGCCAATTTGCACTCCCACCAACAGTGTAAAAGTGTTCCCTTTTCTCCACATTCTTGCCAACATTTGCTGTTTCCAGACTTTTGGATAATAGTCAGTTTCTCAAGTGTAAGAGACTATCTCATAGTTTTGATTTGCCCAAGACCCTTCTTAAAATCACCTGGAGGCTGACCCATCACACATGTGGAAACTGGACCAACACAAGGCTCGTAGCTCAACAGCTTAGAGACCCCTCTTCAAGCTGTAGAAGAGTATTGTGAGGGGCCGCTTTGCCAGGTCCGGACAATTCATCCACTCACAAGTTTGTCTTCCTCGGAGTGTCACTGAGCTAGGGTGTAGCAATTCGCAGCGAACCACCTCCTTTGAGAGGCCCTGGCTGTGTGCCAGCTTGGTTCCCACAGTCCTAGATCCCGAGTGGGGGAGCCTACAGGTCATCCTTTCAGGTCGCTGGCTGCCTCCAGCACTGCCAGAGCCAAGATAGTGGGACCTCTCAGATGGAGAAGCTTGCGGTCACCAGTAATGTGAGGAGATGCACACTGGCACTACAGCCACAAGATTGGAGCAGGAACGAGGCCTCGATGACCCTTATAGACAGCAAGTGACCACCTGAGTTCCTGAGTAAAATCTCAGGTCTAGAAAAAGGATCAAATGACTTCATTCAGACACAATGTTCTTTGTAAATGGTGGGCTTGAGAAATTCCTCTTTGAGGTCATCGCTCACCCTTAATTTTCCAGGGTGTTAAATAACTTCATACCTCTGGGAAAGGGGTGAATAAATGCCTTCCCTTTTCCTGAGAGTTAATGGCACTTCTTTGGAAATTCTCGTTTCCAGAAGGGACTCCGAGTTGCCTGAATGGACATATAAAATGGAAAATTTTTGAGCAATTTAAAAAGTTAGGAGTCACTTTGAGGCTGCCTATGTATCTACTGCTGAAAAAGCTTAGCTGTGACAGGACCACATCCAGGGAGGCGGTGAGTCCTGAGGTACAGTCAGGATGGGAAGGTGGACAGATCTCGAACTTTCCAAACAAAACAGAAGTAAGGACATACCAGAGGGGAACTTTGGTATTTATGTACAGTGATTTGGAGGTATCAAGGCAGATTGTAGATCTCAAAGGACCTCAAGAGTTTAATCTCAGTAAACCTCAGCCAAGTGTCTGGGGACAAGTGGGCTGAATGCAGGGACATAGAGCCTCCTGCTTCACTTCATTCCGGTAAAGTTTAGTTCTAAAGAAAAGATTTTCCTCAACTTCAGGCCGCGGGTAAGCTAGAAATAGGCAGGTATAACAGACTGTGGTCAAAAGGGCTCACACAGTTGAAAGAGAAGATGCGCTATCTGGAGCCCTAGAGCGTGTTTCTGCCTGGTCTTGGGGTGCCGGGACTCTGGGGGGTGGGAGCCCTCCAGGGGAGCCCATCCTCTTTCCACCCGGACGCGGTGGTGTGGGTGCAAACCCCACGCTGCTGGCAGCCTCCATGTCGTCACGAGGCAAAGACTGGCCTGAGGAAGCCTCAGACACAGGAAGGCAGAGCCCAGGGATGTGGACAATGATCTCCGAGGACGCTGCCCTCGCCCTGGTGTCCAGCTGGGCCCAGTTCTCTGCCCAGGTCAGCAGAGTGACCGATGACTCCATATGATGCTGCACCATTTGCAGGTGGGCCCTGTGTCACTCGAATGAAAAGACTCTTAATGAACACAGGATCCTTCCTCTACGCCTTTTATTTGGGTGAAGTGACAGCAGGAAGTTAAGGCCCTTGTCCCCATAATTCCGTGGGTCTAAAGCGTGAATGCCAAACAAGGTGCCCACACCCCCGCTGGTTGTGCCTCCAGAGTGGAGTGGTGCCCTGCAGTGGAGCCATCCCACCTCTGTGATGGCTGTGCCCTGTGTCTCAGGCCAGTCCTTCCACCTCCCTCCTCAGCCCCCCGATTTCCTCAACTGGAATTCCACGTCTGTGCCTGAACCCTTGCTGTCTGAGCAACGAAGCGATGAACTTGGCCTCATCCCGCTGTTCTGCTGATGGATGAGAGCGCTCTCACACACACTCCCAGGGGTGAGGTGTGACACTTCAGGTATGGTGATGAGCTATTATGCAAATATATTCCAGAAAGATGGAGCATTAGAGGATCTCCGGTGCTGGTAGTTGCTGTGGGTTGAGCTTACTGCTCATTATGCGGGGTGGTGCGTAATTTTACTCAGGGTCCTGTTGCCTTTTGCTGAGCTGCTCAAGAATTTGAAAAGTGCAGACTCGTGAAGCTGACCATGTGCCTGCAGGAAGGAGTCCAGTCTGCCACCTGCTTCCCGGCTGCCTGGTGCTGCTGACTGGACACTTCAAGGTCACCCAGGCGTGAGACTTAGTGACTGAGTCAGGTCGGTGGAATGTAGGTGAAGCACAACATGAGAGAGCACCCTTCCCCAGTCATTGGGGTAAGTGAGAGGGAGGGGGTCTCCAGCTTGGCCAGCTTTTAGGGGCGTGGTGGAGATGGGGCTGGTTTATTCTGTGCAAAAGAAGGCAGGAGATAGCTTTTAAATCCACACTGTCTCAAGCCCTTTGCTGCACAGCTCGAATGTCCATGGCGCAGAAGTTTTAGGAAGAATTGAGGTATCTGTCTGCACTGTGAGGGTTTACTCCTCAATACCAAGAACCCCGTGTACCTTCAAGGGTCCTCCCCACAATCCGACTGCTGTTCAAGTGGGTGTCAGCCAGCCACTCTGTGTGTTCTCGTCCTCTGTTGTGACAAGTGGCTGAGGGAAGAACACCTTAGGTCCTGCTTTGAGTCTAGGTTGAAATTCATTCCTTAGTGTTCTAGTCATCAAGTGGGGGCTGCTTGTTATCCTGAGACTATTTTCAAGACTAACTTTAATCCTACTTTATTCAAAGTTGTGACCTGACCCTAGTTTCACCTCTGGTTGATTCTTCTTGATGCACGGAAGTATGATCTGATCAGTGAAAGTGATATGTAACAGGAACATAGGATGCCCTACTCCTTTTTCTGATCGCTTCGGGAATATCCTGAACCATCCCACTCCACAGAGTTTATAATGCTCTTCCATGTATAGATTGCTGTTTGTCTCTCTCAGTAAAAGCCATTTAGGTGGGTGCTTCCCTTCATGACTTTTTTAATAAAAAATCACTAGTATGGAAAAATAATCATTTACATGAGAACTGGAAAAAGTATCTATTACCCAGTATAATAAAGAACAAGATAATATGTGATTTTTCCATTTTGAGATATCTTGCTATATAACATGAAAAAATATTTACATAGAGGTTGGAGTTTATTTTCCTGAAATCAGGGAAGACTTTGGAGCGAGATAAACCTTGAGGTTTGGCAGAAAGGAAGAAAATGTTCTTGGTGGATTTTAAAGTAAATTGGGTATAAAGTGAAATTTTTAAATGTCTAGTTTTAAGAGCAGTTCAGACTGATAGAGCACTTTCTACATCCAATTATCATGGATAAAGAAAAACTCCTGGGGAAGCCTTGTGGGGAGATCTTCTTTCCATTGTCAAAGAACCTATTTTGGGGAGAAGCTGGCAGACAGAGGAGAAGTGGACGAGCTAATATTTGGTTGACTATTGTCCCTCTAATCTGGGAGTCAAGATTTGACATAGTCCATCTTGGCATTTGACAAATACAATTTAAAAAACTTTGGCAGGATAAAAATGCTATTCTTTTTCCACCATTAAAAAAAAAAAATCTCTTCCTAGATGTGTTGCTGCAATGATATCAAAACTCTTTCCTCTTCACCCATTATCATTCATCGTTCCCTTGGGCACTTGGCCTGTTAAAAGGTTAATGGGATTCTTTGTTTAGTTTTGCGGTGGACAGTCAGACCCAGCTCTGTGTTTTAATTTCCTACCCAAAGTTCTGTGCTAGAGTTAGTTACCGTGTAGCATCTCAGAAAACTGAAGATGACAAGGATTAAGTGATTTTTCTCTTTGTTTTCCTTCAAATAACTGACTAAATCATACGTCAAGTTAGAAACAGAAATCAGGCTTATTGACTTAAAGTCAGAGTCTTTTTCTTGGGACCTCCCTGCCTTATCATTAGTATAATACTTCCAGACCAAATTATTTTGCATAGGCAGCACCATCACAGAAAATGCAGACATGAGATGTCAAATTTGCATATCCTCTATTTCTTCATTTGTAATTTTATTCTGTGTCATTGATTTGAGAAGGTACCTCAAGATGACTGTAAAATTAGGAGCATAATTTTAGTTGGACTTGATTTGGTAGCAGATTTTAAGGTTGAGTGGGAGCATCGAATTAGTTCGTTTGGGGAGAGGATGAAGTAACAAGGAAGAAGGAAGACCATCAGTGGGAAACGTGGCTAACATGATTTCAGTAAGTGCTGGCAGGACAGCGCCGTGGGTGAATGGGCTTCATATTCAGAGAAAGTGTCTTCTCAAGTTGCATCTCTCCTGAGACAAATGGAAACTTCAGAGCCATGGTTAATCGTCAGGGCTGTCTGTGGCGCTGCCTGAGAAGCTGCGGTTCCACCTGGCACGGGTGATTGTTTCTTTTTGTTGTGTGTGGGGTGCATCTTGATCCCAATTCTGTGCGTTCTACTGGTACCTAAAGAAAAGGATAACTTTATCTTCATTCTTACAAGAAATTGAACCCACAGTTCTACATAAATCCCTGTCATATAAGTGACTCTGGGACTGCTTTTAAGTCAAAACTCTCAGTTAAACTTGGGGGAAAGTCAGCATCACCCTGGTAACTGAGTCCTTATAAATCAGTTGTAATTTTCTGCATCTCTATTTATTTCATCCCCAATTTGGTTGACTTTTTTCGCCCAAACATATGCAACTTGAAATTTTTTATTGCCATTTTTATCAGCCACATTTTCAGAAAAAGAAGAAACGCTTTTCACCCCTTAAATATTTACAACCGGTGTGCCCTGGTGGCCTAATGGGTAAATTTGTCACCTCTGGCTGGTGTGGTTCACATACATCTCAAGGACCTGGGTTCGCAACCTGAGGTTGGGGTGGGGCTGGGAGGGAGCAACCAAGATGAAAAACTAAAGTGAAACAAAATGCTTCTTCCTCTCTCTTCCTGCCTGCCTACCTGCCTGCATGCCTCCCTCTACCTTTCTTATTTAAAAAAAAAAAAAAAAATGTGACTTTCCAGTGAATGAGTAGTTAGACTTTATATCCTGTATTTAAAGTGTTGAATAGTCTTGTATTTTTCTGGCTGAATTGGGAGAAGCAATATTAATGAGAGATGTAAATTACAGAGTCACATGCAGTTAAATAGAGATCCCTCCTCTACCCTTTGCTCAGTTCACAGGTGTTAATAGCTTACAGACCTATCACACCCAGGATACCGAAGTGGATACAGTCAAGAAATGAAATGTGCCCATCACCACCGGGATCTCTCCTGCTGTTCTATAGGATACTCTTCCCTCCTGTCAACCTCTTAACTCTTGTCACCCACTAGTTAGTTCTCCATTATTATAATTTTGTAATTTAAAGAATATTATGTGAAAGGGATTATGCAGGATTTAACCCTGTGGGTTTACTGTTTTCACTACCTGTAATTCAGTGAGCATCCATCCATCCAGGTCTTGTACCAATGGTCTACCCCTTTTTATTGCTGAGAAGTATTTGTGATATGAATGTTTTACAGTCTGCTTACGAGCTCAGTGTTGCCTATTTCCAGTTTGTGGCTATGGACATCTATGGACATTGATCTGTGGGATTTTATATGAATATCATTCTTTATCTCGCTGGAATAATTGCATAGGAATGCAATTGCTGGATCATGTGGTCATTTAAAAAAAAACAACCAAAAACAAAGAACTGCCAGACTTTTTTCAGAGGAGCCATTTTATATTCCCACTAGCAATGGATAAGAGATTCAGTTTCTCTATATCCTTAGGAGGATACTGGTATTTTCACTATTTAAAAAAATTTTTTTTTGACTTCTGATAGGTATTTAGTGATTGCTCATTGTCATTTTAATTTGCATTTCACTAATGGCTTCTGAGGCTGAATATCTTTTCCTAAGCTCTTTTATCATCAGTACATCTTCTTCAGGAAAATGTTTGGTTGTGTCCTTTGTTTACTTATTAATGGGTTTCTTTTTTATTACTGTAGGTTCTCGAGAGTTCTTTGTATCTACTATGTACTAATATTTTGTTGGATATGTGGTCTGAAAATATTTTCTCCCAATCTGTATCTTGCCATTTCATCCTCTTGACAGAGTATTTTATAAAGGAAAAGTTTTGAAAAGGACATTTCGTATCAATGACGTATGGACTTATTCTCAGGTCAGTCCATGTGCTAGGATCATAAAGCTAACCCCCAGAAAGTTAAAAGGATTGAAATCATGCAGCATATGTTCTCCAACTATAAGTGATTAAAATTATAAATTAATAACAAAAAGAAATCTTCAGAATCTTTAAGTATGTGTAAAATAAAACACTGCTAAACAATGGGTCAAAGAGGTGACAAGAAAACAATGAAAATGATTTTGGGTGAATTAAAATGAAAGCATAATATAGTAACACAAATACAGTTGTGCCCTGGGGTCTAATAGATATGTCTGCCACTTCTGGCCAGCACAATTCACATATGTTGTAACATCCCAGGTTCATGTCCCCAAGTTGGGGACACAACCAAGATGAGCAACTGAAATAAAATAAAGCTTCTTTTTCCTTTCTCTTCCTTCCTACCTCCTCTCTTTCATTCCTGGCTGTATCTTTCCTTTAAAAAATGTAAATAAAACAAATGGGATATGGCAAAAACAGTGTTCAAAAGAAAATTCATACCTGTAAATAACTACATTGAAAAGAAAATCTCAGTTATATAACTTAATCCTCCACTTTAAGAAAATAGAAAAAAAAAAAAAAAAAGAGCAAACCCAAACACACCCAAAGCAAGCAGAAACATAGATGTAAATAGTACAGATTAAAGATAAATGGAGTAATGGAAAGTAATAAAGAAAATAAATAACACCACACTTGGTTCTCTGAAAAGATGAACAAAATCAACCAATCTTTACCAAGAATGGCATTATTAACATCCTAAAAATTAGTTGCATTACCTAATATAATATATAGATTCAAAGCAATGCTGTTAAAATCCCAATAGCATTCTTCACAGACATAGAAAAACAAACAAACAAAAAAATCACAATTTTTTTTTTGGAACTGCTAAAGACCACAAAGAATCAAAGCAATCCTAAGGAAAAAAGAGAACAAAAACAGAGGTATCATGTCCCAACTTCAAAATGTACTAGTCTCTTCTGACACCCTCCCAGCTGGAGGAAAAAGAGCATCATGTCATTGCTGCCTGGCAGGGGTGGAGATCTTCTCCCTCAAACTTTGCTGGTCTGGGTAGGAATGGAGCCACTGTGGTGTTTAATTGGAATAGCGGGCCTATTGCCTAAAAGTTGTCTTTCTTATTAGACTGTCCCTTTCCTGATTTTTTAGTCTAGAAAGAGTTGGGGTGTATTAGGGTTCCCCTTGCCCCATTCCTGTTGGTATTTCTGGGAGCCTGTTTCTAGGACATATGAGGCAAAAATAAAACCAAGGGAGCTTACGTCAGTGTCTTTCCTTAAACAGTCTCTAAAGGGTCTTCTTCTCTTTGCCTTTTAGAAGGTGTTATTATTACATAGAATAGCCAAGGTTTATAATATCCAAATATGTCAATTCCATATTCCTAGGAGAAGACAAATCTGCGTTTATTCATTCATGCTTAGCTTCCTCTACTGCATATTCACATGGTGAGTACCATAGAAACATAATATGGTGGACACTACTATGATGAGGCATTCTTTCATTGCAGGCTTCCAGTAAACTTTCAGGAAATAGACTTTTCCAATAACATGATTTGTTACAAGAATTATCTCATTAGGCCCATTATGGTGGCATACGAGCTCACATTGAAGTTTATAGAGAAGGCTAAACACAGCCATTTTTTAGTATATTTCAACATTTTCTCTATAAGGGACTAGATAGAACGGAACAGAAAAGAATTGAGGGAATGCAACCAGAGAGAAAAAAAGACTGTTTCAAAGACTGTTTTGGTCATGATAAGATCCTCATGCAGTGGGTGATATAAATCTTGGCAAAGTAGAAACATAAGATTGAAAAAATAGAATGGAATTCAGTTCTTTAATTTAAAAATACAGTAAAAATGTTGTAGGGTTGAAGTAGCCTTCTTCTTTTATGAAAATTTGCTTTGGAAACGTTCAGCTCCATAGATGTAAGAGATTAGAGAAGCTCAAACTTTTACTCCTGTTACAAATGCCTAAGAATGATAGATAGTAAATTCCTTCCCAATATGTATTTGAGCACAAGAATTTTAGAAAATTTCCAAGGACAGAGAGCAGAAAACAGCAAAACCACAGTTACTGTCTGGGAAAGGTGGGTTGGGAGGTGGGTCAGGGTTGTATTATAGAACATAATCACATTTTAAAATGGGATATGCTTTTTCAAGTACCCCTAGAATATTGAGAAACACTGTATAAGTATTTGGCAGTGAAAAAAAACCCTTTCTTTATCCATAATCTCTAAAAACTATCACAGTAGCTCAATTTATAATAATTCTATTCTGAATTATTGTGACCAACCTTCCCTACTGAGAGTAACTAAGGGAAAAAGGATGAAGTGGAAAGAAAAAAAACCCAACAACATTCTTAAGACCTTCAAGATACCGAGGAATTCAGGTCAAAATCCAGGAGGAGGTAAACATCCTGCAGGTCACATCCATTTTCACCCCAAGAGCATCTGTTGGTCTGGAAGAAGGAACAGCCAAACAGAGCTGTGCTTTGTGGTTGTGAAGGGGAAATGCAAAGTCCATTCAACACTCCATCTTGGATTTGCCCCCGAAACAGACATATATAAAACTTCTCACCTAGCCATAAAGGCTTTCTCATTAAAAACAAAAATTAGGAATATAGCTACCAAAAATTATTATATTGACAAATGGGAATTGGAGTCAGTGTAACGAAAGAAAATCACTGTTAAATCATTTTCATTCCTCAAATGAAACCATGTAAGAGATACGTTACTTGACTTAGGCAGAGATCAGGAGGTGTCAAGGCCAAGTGTGAAGAGAGAAAATATGCTCTGCTCTTGACAGTTTGTAGATATTTATTGTCTGTAGTCATAAGGGAAGGATGCCTGGGAGTAATCAACTTCTCTGGAAAGACCTATTACTAGACTCTTGGCCTCTGGCTCTTAGGACAACATTGCTCAGCAGTGAACAGTAACTTTGTCAGGCAAATGCTGAAAAGAGTACATGCAGATGAACACCTAACACATATGCCCCCTGAGATTGGGCAGTGAGATATAAGTCCCTGTTTTCTCTTTGAGTAACAGAATTGATGTTCATGCAGTAGGACAGTTAAGGCAAAAATCCAATTATGGAGCTAATTAGCACCTCTGAGTGGTAAGCATCAAGTTTACGGGAGGAAAACACTGGAGAAAAGCTCAAATTACCCAGTATGGCTGACAGGTCACCTTCTCCGAGCCTCTGGTGGAGAGCCAGAGACCCTGGGGTACACAGGCAGCTCAGCTTAGTGATTGCTGATCAGAATGCCCTCTGAATGCTATAGCCTTTGGAAAGATAGCTTTCCAGTTAACATAGTTTTAGAAGGTGTTTTAATTCCCTAAGGAGTTTGGTAAATGACTTTCTTTTGGCTTAATCCCACTTTAAAAATTGTTTATTCTGCCTCTGAAAATTCCATTTGTCCTAGGTCTTAAGGTGAAATTAAAATTCCATTTAGGAACTAACTGTGCCAACATGGGATTTCAGCTTTCATTAGAAAGAATTTTGTTGTTTGCTTTATTTTCTGCCATGCTGGGCGCTTCTATTTTCAAAGCTGATCTGAGAGTATTTGGAAGGAAAATTGAAGCAGTAGAACAGTTTACTGGGGTGAACTGCCTTTTTGAGATGTAACAGAGTATTTCTTCTCTTCAACACATCTGTAGCGTCTGCTCCACCTGTCTCAAACAGTATCTTGCCTACGTGATTCTCAAATATTTAAGAGACATATAAGGTAAAGAGAATTTTTTTCAGAAAGCAAACCTTCCCCATTATTCAAATGACAGCTCCATCTAAGTATCTTTTTATCTGTTCTGATTCCTCCGTCAGACAAGTTCACAAAAGAAAT
Source organism: Solenodon paradoxus (assembly GCA_004363575.1). Lineage (NCBI taxonomy): Eukaryota > Metazoa > Chordata > Mammalia > Eulipotyphla > Solenodontidae > Solenodon > Solenodon paradoxus. The sequence continues at coordinate 35,064 of RJWH01001287.1, read as the reverse complement.
CTGCATTCTGAGGTTTCTTATTAAGAACCATTACTAGCAAGTGTTCACCATTTTTATAGCCAACTCAGCATGTCAGCAATCATGTTGAAATATAATCTAGTAGCAACTAGTCTCCTTGCTTCTTAGCAGATATGATGAGAGAAGAAAGTTTCAGATGCAGCATTATATTTGGCTACTCATTTAATAAATTTGAATAAAATTGAGTGGCTACTACTATAAGTTATGTGTAAAGATCTTCCCCTCTTGGTATTTAAGGTCTAATATAAGAGAAAAATATCATCAAATAAACGTCCAAAATATATATGATGTGGTATAGATTAGAGGCTCCAGAGATGACCTATTTGAATTCAAATTCTGCCTCTACCCACTATTAACTCTGTGACCTTGGGCGCTTCACTTAATCTCACTATGTCTCACTCAGGTTCCCACTCTGTGAAAATGGTTATTATAATGTTATTAACTACCTCAGATGGTAGTTGTGAAGATATAAAGAGTTAATACATGTAAATTACTTATGCAAGCTCTAAGTAAAAGGTACCCTTCATCCTTACTAGTAACATTAACCATGACAAGTAAACAAAAGAACAGGTATGGTGTGTGCAATCTCACGTTGCGTGAATTTCTCCTAGAGCGGGCATCAGGCAAGATTTTCCTTGGCTTGAGTTAGAACTGAAAGATGGAAGAGGGCAACAAGGAAAACAGGTGGCACTGAAATGGAGTATCCAAGTGGAGGAGACCAGTTGTAAAGGATTCAGGGGAAGCGGGTGACAGGAACAGGAGATGGGGGCATATTTATTGAAGACATGGAAAAAGAAGGCCAGTGTGGTTGAAGAATAGAAAGCAATAGAAAGTAATAGAAAAGGTAGGGACCATGCATGCCAAAGATGAGTTTTTCATAGATAGTAGTAGACCCCCTCTTTTATGCAAACTTCTATATAACCCTGTGTTCAATGATATTCTAGTGAATGTTCTTTTTTAATGGCTTAGGTTTAACCTATCAACTTGCCATTTCTGTAGGTCATAAACAGTTGAATATCATTCATGTCAGTTTCGTATTTCTTCCTTCCAAGGTTGACAAGATCACCCATCAGCATCTGAAATAAGGTCAGGCACAGTCTTTCCAAGCAGAGCAGACTGTTGTACTTACGAGGGCTTTTCAGGTGATACATTCTAGAAGCAAAAGTGAGTTGATACCATTTGCCCAGGCAGATACTTGGGAAGACTAGTGTTGACTGGTGTTGACTGGTACCTCCTCAGAAGTCTCTCTCTCACTGGCTGACTTCTGCAGAAAAGAGTCACCAGATTGGCAAGCTTACAAAAGCTGTGAACTGAGGCGGGCTGGCCTAATGGAAGAGTCTTAAAGCTTCTCTGGGGGCCACTTGTTATCAGGGAAACAGATAATTCATCATCTCCTAAGTTTGAGAGCTATTTTCATACCCATGGCTCAACCTAAGAAAGACCCACAAGAAGGCATCCAACTCTTAAAAGCAAATGGTGGAGTTATTGACTGCTCACCATGATTTTATGAATTCATTTGTAAAAGATGCCTATGTGTGCGCTGCTGTCAAGTTCTGGAAGTGAGTGATATTCCATTGAGAATACAAGTACATGCTTTTATTTTGTGGATCTGGTACTCAAAGTTAATATGACACAAGCCCAAGTCCTGAGTATAAGTCATAACTTCTCTCCATGTATTTCTTACACTTCCTCCTCTCTTTATCATGAGTCCTCCTTCGCTCTCCCTGCAGCATTGTCAAATGGAGCAATTGTCCCCTATGTGAGCCCCACCTCTCCTACAAGTCCCACTCATAATGCTAATTCTGTAGACCAGCGCTCATCGTGTAGGGTTCTAATCATGATCTTTCACCATTCTGTGGCCCCTTCTAGTACCAGGCGTGTGGATAATTCCAACACAAGACTGGTGATCCAAATTGAAAAGGATCCAGGTAAGAAGATACCTTCCTTCTCTTTTTAAAACTAGTTATTTTTACAGGTGGATTTCTTCAGTTCAAAAAGGGGAATCAAGTATTCACTCTTTTGAATCATTATGAAGATGATGTATGTCTTAGTAAATTAACTGACTATAAAAGTAAAATAAGTCCAAGTAGACTGAACGAGCATTCTGATTTGGTTTGGAAATACATTGCTGCATTATTTAGAATGGATTAGGTACCTGCTCAATATTTAGTGACTCTTTTATTTTAGTTTGTGTATGACAAGTGTCACATGTAGGCTATTAACCTTGATATTCGTCTTTTAGTTAAAAATTATTTGTAAAAACATGAGCATTATGATGTCTTTACAGGCAGATGATTCCCAAATCTAGGATCTAGGATCTAAAAGTTTTCAGAAACTTTGTTCAGCTTTAAGCTATGAAAGGATCTACCAAATTAATTGACTTTTTCCTTTTCATAATCTGTCTAATTTTTAATCATTTTACCTAATTTTTTCTGTAGAAGAATGCACTTTTGTTGTTATTTTCCCCCAACCCTGGATCTCGAATCTGAGACCTTGTGCTTTATGTAGCTTGCACCTTAGCCCCCTCAGCCACCTGAGTCATAAGGGAGCACCCGGAATGCAAATTTTAACTCTTCTCTATTTTTATCCACCTCACTCTCTCCCCTGTGTCAAAATTTTGTCTAGGAATAATTGTATCATGCTCATTATCTGTATTTGCATTGCATATACATAATTAATTTCAAATCATAATTTAAAATTTGAAAATACCTGGAGCGATAGGTTTATTTTTGTTGAACTTATGTCAGTACCTTGGTGGCAAGGGAGGGTTGGAGTACAAATATCTGATGTGCAGCTGTGGGGCGTTATGACATTGATATCAGGCATGTAGATATGGCACAAGTTATTCATAATCATCTCATTTTAATCTAATCATGCAGATATTTGTCACTGTGTTCTAAGAGCTCCACTGTTAGTGGTTTAAATTGTTTTGTTTTATTTAAACACCCAACAGTTTGAACAATGAAGCGAAAGTTAATTCTCTCATTCAGGCCTTTTCTGTAAAAGTGCCAGAGACTCAAAGTAATCTCTAATTAGTGTCTTTCAGTGCTTGCTGACTTATCATAGAAAATGAGTATGATGGCGTGTCAGGAAGGCTTAGTCTGCATAGAAGATTAAACACACGGACACTTTATCACACTGCCTGACATGACTCAGCCCATAAAACAGTTGATTTCTGTCCATTAGTCATAATTAGGTTATAAATGCACTGATTTTGGTTCAGCATTGAGCAGTAATGAATGCCCAGCAAGAATATTCATAATTGAGTGTGTTATCTAGTATATTTTTTTAGAGAGCGATCATGTGGGTGCACTTGGGCCCAGTCTTTACTTTTATGTACCCCCAGTCTATTTTGATTCCCAGGAGTACAGAGGAGGGTTGCTCCATCCAGATCTACAGTCTCACACTGCTGCCCCAGAGCTCCCTGGGTCTGTCTCCACGCCAGCACAGTCTAGGGGAGAGCCTTCAGCTGTGCTTTAAACATTTTCTGTATTTGGCAACTATGCTTCTTGGATTTTTCAGAGTCAGGAATTTATTCCCCAAAGAAAAGACACTCCTAAGAAAAAAAGTACTGAATAAATTGATATAGATATAAATTACTATATTATAGATAAACCTTCAGTTTTCCCTGCGTGTCATCATCCTTCCAAGTAGAAGGGATCACATTACAGAGATGAGATGGAATGACGGAATACCGTGCTTTACAATGCAAGGCCAGGATATGTGTCTGGGGGGCCGTGGAATTGAAGGGGACCTTATAGCTTATTTCCTGTAATCTTCCTGCTGGGCCACTCCCTGTATCAGTTCTCTCATGATGAGGAATAGAACCTTTTAAGAGAAAACCAGTTAACCTGGGAGGTGTTCTTGGTCTGTGCCCCATAGGGGAAGTGTTGGGAGAAGCTAGGAGGAAAGTTAGTATTCTCTACAGGGATACCATTAAACAAACAAGTGACAGTTGACAATACCAAGTCCTGGCAATGACACACTAGAGCACTCAGTCACTGCTGGGGGATGCAGACTGGCACAGCCGCTTTGGAGAAGAACAGCCCCACGTCTGGGTATTCACTCCAGACAAATGAAAGTTTATATTCTCATACACTCTGTTTATGAGTATTTTTAGCGTATTTACTCATAATTACCAAATCAATAAGCTATACAAATATCCTTCAACTGATGGATGGTTAAGCAAATTGTAGTAAATGCATTCAAACAATGAAATAAAACACTCAACAATGAAATAAAGCAAATTATGACTAAATATTTTAGTATAGGTGAATTTCAAATGCATAATTCTAAGTGTTTGGTACATGATTTTATGCATTTATTAAAGACTCAGAGCATTGTACACTAAAAGTGAATTTTATTCTAAATAAATGATTCAATAAATCTGAGTTTTATATACATATATAATTTGAAAACAATAAAAGGCATCTATAATATAATTATATCGGTATCAATGTAAATAGCAATATAATATATATTATAATAAAATACTTTATTATAATATATAATGCTAGCAGCAAGCGTTTACAGCATATATATATTTAAAAATAGATGTTGTTCATAGTCTATAAACTATATTTCAATGAGTTTTATTAAAAAAAAAAAAAGCTGGAGTTACCTGACAGGCATGAAATCTTGAAACCAAAATTTCTCTTAAGCTGTGCAGTTATATATATATATATATATATATATATATATATATATATATACATTCAACAGATATTTAGTTGGTCCCTAGTCCATATTAGGAATTCTGCCAATATTGGGCTACAGAAAGAAGCTCATTCAGACATAGATCTGTTTTCCTTCATTGTGTGGTTTATTGAACAAATATGACACTACCCATATAACCATGACACACACACACACACACACACACACACACACAGAGGCACACACACACCAAAAGTAACCACCACAAAAACCAAGTGCTTCAATGCAGAGACTCGCAGTGCTGAGAACCAGTAATAAAGGACTTGGCCTGGTGAAGAGGTCAGCAAAAGCTTCTTGAAGTGGTGCCTGAACTGTGATCTGAAGAATAGTGGAATTACAAACCAGAGAGGCATGAGAGAGCAACCAAGTCAGCAAGATCGGTATCTACCAAGGCCCAGGATGGACGGGCCAAGAGTCAGTTAACTGAAAGAAGTCCTGTGATGCTGAGTGTGCAGCGTGAGGAGGGAAGTAGTGTCAAAGGATGGAGACTGAGGTAGAGAGCAGAGCACACTGAGCCTCTGGTGTGACCTGAGACTCTCCTAAGTTATGCTTGTGCGTTATGAATGAGAGGGTCCTCTGTTATAGGCAATGGTAAGAAGTCTTGCCTCTGTCTTAAGAGCATGGAGAAACTATGGGTGTGAAGTAATGGGGTTGGTGGGGAGATACTGGGTAGCACATCTCACTTTTCAGCTTGAAAATATCATTCTGGCTGTGGCACAGAGAATAATGTAGAGAGCAGGCCCCAGTGGAGATACACAGGTGAGGCACTATTATGTTCATTCACTTGAGAGATAATGAAGCCAGAATAGGGTAGGGGTGATGAAGTGGAGAAAAGTAGAAAGCATATTTGCAAAGCATATTTGAAGAAAGTAAAGTTGAGAGGCTTGGCAAGAGTGGGAACAGAGATCCCTTGTTTATGACTGACTGGATGGTGGCGGTGGAGGCGACAGAGAGCCCTGATGTGGACGTGGTGAAGTTATAGAGCGCTGGCGACCTACAAGAGAAGATATTAAGCAGACAGGTCTAGAGCTCTGACAAAAGATTGCAGCAGGAGCTATGAATTTGTTAGTCATCTATATTTAGACAGAAGTTCAAACTATTTATGTAGATGAGATTGCACAGAGTAGAAAAGGAAAAACAGGAGGGTCTCACAAAATCCACTAAAATAGGCCGAGGATCTGAACATTCTAATTGACCCTTCATCAGATAACAATTCACTGTTTCCTAGGTCTGCGTACATAAGAAGTTGGCAGTCACTGATCCTATTTCTGGCTCTCTTTTTAGGGAATGATGACAACAATCTCAATTCCATCTTTTATGAGCACTTGACAAGAGCCCTGCAGGAGTCCCTCTGTGGAGACCTGGTTCTTGGTCGGTGGGGTAACTACAGCTCCGGCGATTGCTTTATTTTGGCTTCAGATTACCTCAATGCTTTTGTTCACCTGATTGAAATCGGCAATGGTCTGGTCACCTTTCAACTCCGAGGACTGGAATTCCGAGGTAAGAGTCTCTTCAGTGTGGGAGTTGCTGCTTGAGTTAATTGCCAGGCAAAGCTTTAGTAAGAGGCCATCATTCCAGAGGAAGAATCCACTGCCTGTCCTTCAGAGTGAGCAGCAGGGAGCTTGCTACAACTACCTTCATCCATGTGTTCTGATATAAATAAAACTCATCCGAGGGAGTCAAAACATGAAGCAGAGTCTGGTAGCAACCTTTGGAAGAACAAGACAGGCCTTGGCTTTAACTCTTTCTGGGAAAACGACTCAACAGTCGCAGGAGGTGGTGGAACATGCATGGAGTCCGTGTGGAGCCAGACCTAAAACAACCTGGTTCTGCCAGTTTCAGGTGTGGTCTATCACAGACAGGTCACTCGGTGTCTCTGAGTTTTTCTCTATCATCTGTAAAATGATCAGAAGATTTGCCTCCTAAAGTGGTGTGGTTTTCATGTGTTTGAAGGCACTGCAGGAATGGTCGTCGCTGAGTAGTAACTGAGTCGACGGGACTCTCTCTTGAAGGTGTGATCCCACCGGACTGGTGTGGTGGGGCTTGGGGGCATTAGCATCATAGATGGACTCAAGTCCTCTTCAGCTCTGCTCTTTGTTTGTTCACTCAGTGATGTTTTCTGGCACCTCCTCTGTGTCAGGTAATGTCCTTATACTGGAGATGTGGTGGGCACGTGACCTGAGTCTTACCCTGGTGATGTTTACCTTCTGTGAAAGTCGTGGAAAATAAACAAGTAAACAAATGAGCAAACTAATTATGGCGTGGGGAGAGTGCTATAAAGGCACAATGTTGAGTTCTGTGACCAACACCACTGCAAGGAGCGAGGATGAGGGGTGCTAGCGGCAATGGGATGGTCAGGGAAGGCCTCTAGGAACCAGTCAGACACTAGGAGCTAAATGTGTGAGTTAGAAGCAACTCGGGACATTCCTAGCCCCTGACAGGACAAATGTGACGAGTGAAATGGTGCGCTGAGGCACAAGAGGAGGTGGGGGCAGTGTGACTTAGGGCCTTACAGAAATAGGGACCTGCACTTGTATCCTGTCATTATGGGGAACCATGTATGGATTCTGGAAAGGGGAGACTGACCTAATTTGCACTTAAAAAGATTTTCTGGGAGATGCATGGGGAATGTTCTAAAGGGGACAAACCAGAGACAGAGAGACCATTTAGGAATGTCTGGTGGTCATCCATGCAGAAAAGAAAAATGGAAACAGAGAGAAGCAGAAACGGAAAGGGCAGAAGTGAGTGCTCAGGGTTCAGGGGAGACGGTCGATCAGCATCTCCTGAGTTTGTAGGCTGAGAACCTGGGCGAACTAGGTAAATTTACTGAGACAGAGAAGTCTAGATGAGGAGCAGGAGTTTTGGGTAAAATCAAGAAATCCGTTGTGAATTTTTAAAAATAATTGCAGGAACATTGCATCATAACTTTAGATCTGTTTAAGATGTGCATTGTCATAAATCACTGACTGTGTATGATATATGAAGTTCACCACCAGTCCAGTTCTATCTTTCACCATATAATTGACCTCTTTTACCCAATTTGCCCTGCTCCCTCTCCCTTCTGATCACCACTAATTTGATTCTGTACCTAAAAGTCTGTTTTTATTTGATTTGGCTCGTGTGTTTGCTTGGTTTGATTCATTCAAGTGAATATATCAAGTAGCTAATTGGATATATGAGTCATATTCATTCGGGAGACATTTTTTCAGCACTGACTATATGTCAAGCTCTAGGCTGGGCACTGTGATATCCAAGTGACCGCCCCACCTTAAGGAGCTTGGAGCCTCAGTGAGCTGACAGATATATAAGGAGCAATCACGACCCAGTGAGATGTGCGCTAGGGTAATGCTGTGTTTTGTGTGCCGCGGGCAGCAGGGAAGGGGCGCTAGGCTTGAACCAGGGTCTAGGTCGGCTCTGCAGAGGAGAGGTCACTGTTGGCAGGGAGACCAGGGAGCTGCTAGTGTGACAGCAAAAGACAAGAACTAGCAAGTGTGGTTTATAGCCGTCCAGAACCTCATAGGGACAAAAGGATTCCTTTTAGCCAAAACAGATTGCAATTAGTTCACATCTTTTTAACACCGTTACCTAATGAAGACCAAGTCTTCATGTTGGTCTTTGGATGAGAATTTCTTAAACATTTTTCTGAATATTCATTCCCTTTAATAATATTCTTAAATACATGTTTACAAAAGGTTCTAGCTTTTTTTTTTTTTTTTTAGAGTGATGGGTGCTATGATTGAGATGTTTCCTGTGCATCTTTACAAATTTTAGGGACGTTATTATTGAGCGAGCTTTTGAAGGAAAAGGTTGTGGACTGAAGAAGTAGTGATCAGATTCTACAGAACGGAGAAGTGATGCTTCCCTGAAATTTTGCACAAGAGCCAGAAATGTTTGCACAGGAGGTGGTGGAAATTAAGTGTCTCCAATGAAATTATGCAATAGAGTGTTCTCATCTGAGAGCTTTCAGTGCTCTCTGCAGTTCAAAGGAAGAACTTTTAAAGTTAGTCTAGTTGAATCTATAGCTTCTATCACCAGTGCTTTGTGGCTTATAGCTTCTTTAGCAAACAACTTTGCTGGAGTGAAAAGAATTAGCCTTTCGTAGAGTGTTGGCCCCCTCCACTCACAAACAGGGCTTCTTGCTAATATAATATGCAGTGTTTTGGTCTCACCTCATATCAGTTATTTGGGAGTGTAACTGCAAAATGTAATGGTTTATGGTAACAAGGATGTATTCTTTCTCACTCATGTCAGTACTGGTAGTGCTCCTGCTCCCATGCAGCTGATTTCAATTGACAGACAAGCCAGACTGGGAGTTTCAAGGGGCCAAGTCTGGGGCAGGCTGCCAATCTTGGAACCTGGTACTTTTCTCCAGGTGCCACTCAACCTCCCATGGGCTGGACTAGGCACGTCACAGGCAAGGGGGTTGTCTCAGGATTCTGAAGGGAGAACATGGACCCTACAAGGTCATGTAGTCCCAGCCTCCAGGACAGGCAACATATCACTTTCTGCCATGTTCTGTTGACCAAAGCCATTCCCAAGATTCCAGTGGTAGAAAAGGGGGCCTATCACATCACATGACTTTTTGGGGGACCAATCTTCTAACAGCATACCAGACTCCTGAAACTACATCAGGTAAAATATGGAAGGAAGCTTACAACTGACATATGTGTAGTTGAGCACAAGATCGAGGCGGTGGTTGTGTGAGGTGAGGCTTCTCAGGAAGTTCTCCCTAGATGATTTTCCTTCCTCCTGTCAATAGTCAGCTTGTCAACTGACTGTAAGGGTGGCTAAACACAGTGAGGACTTTTTTTAAAAGGAAAGGTGCAGTCGGGAATGAAGGTGAGTAGAAGCACACAGTCAGGAAGAGAGAGGAGGAAGACGAACTCCATTTTTCTTACGTGGATGTTTATCTTAGTTGTTCCCCGCGGCCCTGGAATACGAACCCTAGTCCTCGGAATGGATGTGGACTGTGTCTGCTGAAGTCAGCTTAGCAAACCACTGCTCCAACAGGGCATGCCAGGACATCTTGAAGAAAAAAAAAAAAAAACCCCACAACAAACCTGTTACCTTGCCTATCACCCCACTCACTCGTGCAGAACACACTTTTCTTTGACCTAGTCTACTATAGTTTGGAACACAAGGCAATTAAGAGAGCATGTAGCTTGGAAACATCTCGATTATGCTTTTGTGAGAGGAAGAATTTAGTTGACCTAAAGCAAATGCAACGTACAGTGAAGTATTCCCAGGGAGGATCTGGTTTTCTGTTCCTCCTTGGGTGTTTTTTCAAAGATAGCTCTTCAGCATTTCATTTTTCTTTCGGTTCCCTATTTTCCCAAATAGCAGGCTTCATTTTGGTCAAATTTAACCTACTTCAGCAATCTGGGGCAGTCAAGATTCAGATATGTTGTTTCTCCCTCTGGAAGCACAGCGAAGCCAGCAGTGCAAATGTGAGCCTCTGACTCTGAGGTTGAGGCTGAGGCTGACTCTGAGGAAATGAGCAGTGTACCCCAGAGGAAGGCAGCCACCCCAGAGCAGGGAGCAAGAAGATTCATCTGTCTCTCATTGAAAGGGATGATGCATTTGTGTCAATAGGAGTGCTTAGTAGCAAGCAACAGAAGTGAACTCTAGCTGATTTAAGCAGGAGGTAGATTTATGGGAAGGCAGCACTGCTCAGGCACAGGCTGGAGAGGCAGGCTTGATGACCGTCAAACAAGAATGAGGTCTAAACTCACTGCAGCGCTGGCCTGTGAAGCAGTCACATCCTGACTGGTGGACACAGGCGCTGTCTTCCCACCATTGACACGAGGACCCTGAACACGGCCACAGCAACCATCGCGGCTCCCTTCCAAAATCCTTCCACATGAGTCCTGTTTCTCTGGGTCACCAGCTCGGTTAGGAATGTCTGATGGGGATACCTCTGGTGGATACACATGAGATCACCTGCACGTGCTCTAGATGCAAGGGAGAGTGGAAAGGAGAGTATCTGACTTTCTGCCTCCTCCAGTGGGTAGTGATAGCACCTGCCTCTCTCCAAGACACATAGTAAGGGAACACTGGGTGAATCCTGTTGACTGCCGCGGTGGTTAAATCCCAGATGTCAGCGACTGACAGAATAGATGTTTGTTTTTCACTCACCAGAGTTCACTCAGTGAGAGGTGATGCTGCTGCCAGAGTTGCTTCCTTCCCACACTCCCAGAGATCTTGGTGAATGGAAACACTGCCTCATCACTTACACATTGCTTTTGAGGTCACCCTGAGTTTTAAGATCAGTCTGGAAGAACATGGCAGGTTGCATGGAAGATTGCTATGGGCTAAGCCTAAACCTGGAATACATCATTTGCTCCAATGGCATCTGGACATTCCATTGTTCAGAACTGACATGACCATAAGAAAAGCTGGGAAATATTGTCCAGCTGAGTACTTAGGAGAAAAAGGGAAGGATTTGTAAGTTGGCCAGTCTCTTGCATAAGCTTCGACTGGAGGGTTAGATCCTAGGTATCCCAAAAGATTGATGAAGGTTCATAGCACTTCTTCTTTCCATTGACTGGTATTGTTGTGAATGATTGATACAAATTAAATGGAGAATGCAAATCAGGAAGATATGGTTTTCTGTTCTTTAGGCCCAGTCATCCCAGAATAGATATAAATGACTATTACTTGCATCTGAGTGACCAGGGAGCCTTTAAGAAAACCATTCAAGCATTGACAGATTAATCATCAACTTTAAATCTAAGTCAGTGTGGCAGATCACGCACTTAGAAGGCCAAAAATATGAGGGGCACCAAGTTCAAGGTGTTTCAGAAGAAATGGAATCGGTTGGATTGTAAGTCCCATTTAACCAGCATTTGAGTAGGTGGACACAGGAAAATGGAAAAGAGGCAGTTCAATCCATTTTTTTTGTCAGCCGTTAGTCATCTGGGTGACCTAGGCTGATAGGTGAGCTTATTTCCATCAGAAGAGGAGAGAAGTAGGTGAAGAGTTGCGGTGCTTTCAGGAAGAGGAGCCAGGCAACTTGAAAATACTACCTGAAATGATAAAGAGCAAGAAGAAGGGAGACTTTTATGAGATGCATGTGGATTCCTGGCTAAGGAGAGAGACTGGTCTGTGAAGGTGACTTCTAGCCTCAGAAATGCCACAATCCCATTACTTCCTTTCACTGAACTAAAGGGACAAGGGAGGCCCAAGGAGACGAAGCCTTTCCTGAGCTCACATCTAGTTAGTGGTCAGGGTAAGAAAAACAAAGGACTCTTTTCATCACACTTTTCTTTCTTGCCAACCCTTTTACCTTCTTTTTGGTTATTTGTTTGAAATTTACTCCATAGTGTTTACTTGCTTTATTAACCACTAGGTAACTGGGGTATATAATACCTTTGGGCATTTGCACAGACTTTTAAAAACTCCGTCTCCTTTTTCTAATCAGAAACCCTTTATGTCAGGATATTCAAAAGAGCGTCATAGGTGATTTAGGCTTGTAGAGTCTCCATTTTCATTAGGGCTGCAGTGTGATTTCTGAGTTTCTTTCCAGCTCTCATGATCCATCAATTCAGGAGATAGAACATGTTTCTCCTACGCGATGTGCTAGGAGGAAAGCTGAGCTTCTCTACCTTGATGGAATTTGAGTCAAGTTCCTTCCCAGGGAGTAGGTGCTGTCACACTTCTTGGGACCACACATGATATCAAGGCAGGGAGGAGTTGAGCAGATGTTGACTTCCCGTTGGCACAGTGAAACTGTGAGGTCCACACACCTAAGTATTAGCCCAGCTGGTGATAAGACTGACTGTCAGAAGCATTACCACAGCCAGGAAGCAGAGTGGAAGAATATTAGGCAAAGGGAAGAAGAGAACTTACTATGATGACAAGTGATGAAATCTGAATGGCTGGGAGGATGGAATCCGTGGTAGTTCTTTCAGTAACTGGAGAGCAGGGAGAACTTATGGTGCAGGTATGGGCTGGAGGCAGGTATTAGAGAGAAGGTGTGAGAACAGGAGCATGAATGGAGTGGGGAAATACAGTTGGACAGCGTAAAGAGTTCACTTACGGTAAATTATCATGATTTTAAAGGAAAAGCTATGTAGGTTGCTTAGGTTTTTCTCTAAGCCACATTCAATGACATAGATGCCTGTATGGAAAGGCAGAGTTGGAGTGAATAGCCGAATGAATATCATGACGTAAGACAAGGGGAAGGTAGCTGACCCATTATGCAAGGGAGTGATGATGCTTAAACTTCCTGGCCATGGAATGTAAGCTGAGAAAGGAGGGAAGTGAAGGTCTGAGATCAGATCGATGAGGAACAGGATCTAGAGGTGAGATTTCCTGCATTCGGGAGTAGTTTACAAGTTTTGTTGAAGTTTAAATACTAGGGGAAAAGACTTTGACAACTCCAGGCAGTGATTGCTGGAGAGTAGATTGTTTGAAACTGATGTTAATAGACTGGTTTTGGTAATCAAAGTCTAGAGTTGTGATCTGAGAATGAGTGACTGAGGTTGAGTAGGAGATCAGATCATTGGAGGGATGGGAATCAGGGACCAAGCTGTTGGAAGGAGCAGCACTGTGGATTCTAACATCCCAGGAATGATGAGGAGGTATGTTGAAATCACAGTGAGTCATAGCCAAAATCTTCACAGAAGGACTGGGTGTGACCCAAAGGAGTCATAGATGGTGTAGAGTATGGTGAGAGAATGGCTTGAAAGCATCGATGCGAAACTAAAGGAAGTTCTCCATCCACCTCAGACATGGTGGAGAGAGAAGGCTGTGAAAGTAATCAACCCCTTCGGGAGAGAACTACAAAAAGGAACTGGGAGAGCCAGGTTCCCAGCAAAACACCCAAGAGAAGAGGACATTAGGAGAAGTTGAGGAATAGATCACAAGTTCCCGAGAGCACAGCAAAAGGACTTCTAGAGTCTGTGGCCTGGGTGAGGGTAGGAGAGCTGGAGGCAGCGACCACACATGCGTTTTACAGTACAGTATGGAAATGAGGCTGCAGGGAGTCCTGGGCTTCTCCCTGCAAATGACTCGAACTGCAAGAAAGCAGCATTCTCTCAATAGAATAATGAGGCAGATCCCATCACCCAAGGCTGGGTCACATGCATGGAAAATTTTGAGGCTGCTGAAATGAAATTTAGATACATATGTAAGTATGCACGCAGCTTTCATTATCCTCATTAGGATAGGACTGCTGCATTGTTATCACAGCAAGACTTGTTCTCCAGAAACCTTCTTAGGACAGGTCTCAGGAAATATGAGTCATTTGATAAGGTGGGTTTTGGAAAGCTCAGGAAAAACGATATTAGAAATGCATGGTAATATGCAGGCACTGACCTTTTCTATTATTTATGTAACTCAATTTTTCTTTGTTAATTTATTAAATTCTCAGTACTTTATTGCAATGAATAGCAGTGGATTTGTATATATTTTCTACATCCCAGTGTTTCAAGGTTTTGCTCATTTATTAGTTCCAACAAGAAGGCATAACCAATACAGATTTGCTGTGTGCTTTTGCTTAAAGCAAAGTTGCCTTTGGGGAATGGAAAACCTACACATATGGGTCTATATTATTTTATAAATCAGTTACCTCAATAGATATTAAATTAATTAAAAATAACAAAAAACATGTAATAAAAATTACATTTGTTTTTAGATGTTTGTATGTGTAGATCATGAATCCTTGGGATCAGGTCTTTATCCACACGTGGTGGACAGTCCATAAATGTTTCTTGATAATAAGGCAATTGGAAAGCCAAAGACAATTTATTTTCAGTATTCTTTCAGAGCTTATAAATTCTGTTATTTTCCCTACAGCTTATTAAAAAAAGTGATCAAACCAGGTTTAATTAGACTGCGGACTGGGACTCCCTACCTCATTCATGTTCTGCTTGTGACGGGAAGTTCAGGAGCAGTGGGTCAGTGAGAAAGCAGAGACAGTCAAGTTTCTTGACCCTAGTTACATGCCAGGTGCCATATGGAGTCCTTTACTTGTTAATACTATCAGAATATTCCTTATAATAACCCTATAAAATAAGTAGATATCATTATCCCTAATTTAGAAATGAGAAGATGAGGTGACAAGGCTCAGTAAGGCCTCACTGCCACAAGTGGCGGAGGAGGGGCAGACACCGAGAGGGCCAAACGAAGTCCATGGCTTTTTCAGGAGAGCCACTGTTTCGGGGAAGGGAGGCAGGAAATAAGGGACCAAGGGCAAAGGGCTGGAGGGGTGGGCCAGAAAGAGGAAGAATAAATAGAGGGAATCTCAGAGAAAAGAATGAGTGACCATTTAAAAACACAATCTCTTTGGTTTCTGAAACTCGAAAATTAAAAAAAGAGAAAATTTCCCTGCTTGTGCTCCTCAATGTTAATATGGCAGTGCTGCTTTTAACAGCTGTTTCTGGAATTTCTGACTGCCCTAGCAACCAGGAGAGCTGGAAGACTGCACAAGGAACAGGGAGAGCAAAGGCATGCTTATCAGGATGTAGCTGCACATCGCCATCGGATCTGGAAAGTATCAAAAATTAGGATTTATGGTCCTGTCTGAGTGAAATGCTATCAGTCATCTCAGAGTTTTGCTAACGGCCCATGATCACTGGCCTGTGGGGACATTTTACAAGTATCTCTGTAACCTAATCTTACCTAAAGCTAATACAACCCAAATCTTTACCCTAGCTGGCTAATCCACATAGAGCCACAGCTGTCCCACTAATCTTGGAACTATCTAGAATTATCTCTTCTCTGTGCAGCATTCGGCCATTAGCCAGTCCATAGTTCTTATGCCTCCATAACTTGAGTAATCTGTTAAATCCCTTGGTTCCAAATTTACCCATAAAAGAATACGTTCTCCATTCAGAATCCCTACATACTTTTTTTTTTCTTCATTTCAAATCTTGTGATAGATTAGTGGAGAAAACAAAGCCATACTTGTCTAGATAGCTAGCCTGGGAAGGGGTTTTTCTGGGGATCATTAATAGATCAAAAGTAAGTTTAGGAGAGAAAAAGAAGACAATACAACTTCGTATATTGTATGAATCAGAAAGCACTCATTTCTTCTGAGTAAAGTTGAATTCACTGATTTTCTCACATGTAAATGGAAAAGGAATGGGGGAGGGAAGACCAGATCATTTTAGAGATAATTATGTTTCAGTGTTTCTTATACTTCCCTAGTACAACTTACCATGTGTCCTAAGTGACTTGGTTCATTTCATTTTCTCTTATCTACTGGTAGAAAAAAGTACACATATGAGACTTTGGCTTGTAATTTGTCAAGCCCCATTTAATAGTGGAAATGAGGGAAATAAGGGAAAAGTATTGATTTTAAATTCAAAAGACTGTCCCTTGTAGCAGGCAATTTGCTTTTAGGACTTTGTCTCCTTATTAATCAAAGGCAGTTACAGCAAGCTGATGTGCACAGTAAATGAAATGCTATCTGAGAAATCACTTTTTAAGTTGATAAATGTCTTACACAGATCTTTTGAAATAAAAATTCTCTGAGAAAAGCAATGCTGTTCCATTCAAAGCTACTATGTCACATCTA
The DNA here is from genome assembly GCA_004363575.1 of Solenodon paradoxus. Classification (NCBI taxonomy): domain Eukaryota; kingdom Metazoa; phylum Chordata; class Mammalia; order Eulipotyphla; family Solenodontidae; genus Solenodon; species Solenodon paradoxus. The sequence continues at coordinate 18,809 of RJWH01001287.1, read as the reverse complement.
AAATCTAACTTGCCAAATAGGTTATAGGAGACATTTTATTCCTATGGCCAGACCTTAAAACAAATTCAGGCACCTTAGAATATAAACTTAGTATAATTAGAAGAAAATCTCTGCTCTGCCCACAAAATAAACCAATATACTTCTCCTAGGTTCTCAGTGTGAATTCAAAAGATATCCGAGTCTCTGCTGCTGAAATTGGGCCTAAGGGAGAAAAGTATCTAGTAAAATAATAAAGAGCTAAACTTTATTTGGTCTATGAACAGGCCAGCCCTATTCCTTATTTTAATTCTGCTCTGTGACCTTAATCATGTCACATAGTATTGACACTCTCTTTCTCCATCTCTAAGTTTGGATTAATTTAAAGGATATGGTTATCAAATGGATGTTTAACTATTAGGAAAGAAGGAGCATATTGGAGGGGCTTTACATGCAACTATGTTATGTTTCAATAATGGCTTATTCCCCTAAATTGAATTAGATGAGGGCTAGCAGATACAGGGCTCCCTCCCAGGGCATGCAGCTCATACAGATGATCTGCATGCTGCCTTAAGCTCAGGTTCTAGGATTCTGTCCCAGAGAACCAGTGTGGGGTGGAGGAGGGCCTGAGAAAGTCATCTCCATGATACAGAAGCTTAGATGCAGGGTAGGGGCGCTGAGGTGGGGAAGGGGCGGTAAATCCCACTGGGGACCTGCCTGAAACTGATAATAGTCCAAAAACATTTTTTTTAAAGGAAAGGTGCAGTCCAGAATGAAGACAGATGGGCAAGCAGCCAGGAAGAGAGAGGAGGAAGAAGCATTGTTATTTATTTTTATTTAGTTGTTCATCTTGCTTGATGCCCCTGGCCCCAGCATGCAAACCGGGGTCCTTGTGATGTATGTGGATTTTGCTTGACTGGAAATGGCAGACCTAACTTCTGCTCCACCAGGTGCTCTGGTTCAAAAATTTCTCTGACATTATTTCATTTGGTCACAGCATGGCCCATGGTATAACCCGTTGGCAAGAGGCAATTACAATTTTGATTTCCAGCCTTCAGAAAAACATGTGTTGCTCGCCTCCTGTGAGTGTCCCTGTCATTTTACATGTCACACACATGTGGCACTAAGGAGACTGCATGTCCACCATGAGCTCCCTGAGACTGACGCCTCTCACACATTTTATGTTTTCAACATGCAACATGCTCCTGACAATGTGAAGTCCAAACGTTCATGGCCATGAACTACTTTGAGCTCAGCAGTGACCATATCTGATGGCCTCCCCATTTTGTGATTCCAGGGAATTTAAAAGCAGTCTGAACTGTGACCTCAGCAGGGAATACATTTTAGATAGGGAGATAGATCTAGATAGATAGACACATATACTTAATAACCCAACACACGCACCCCAAAGTGCGCACTTGAAAAGCACTGGCTAAAGCATATTTCTGCCTAATAATAGCTCACTCCATGACTTGGGGCTGATCCTATTTCAAGGGGAATGCAAGCTTCCCTTCCCTCAGTCCCTTCGTGGCGACCTCATTGTTGGCCTATGTCAAACACTCACCCAGAACCTGGCATGCTGAATGGATTAAAGCGGTGACCATTTGAAAAATCAGCTCAAATAAATGTCTAGTAAAATTGGTTTAAAGCACTGTTATTGGATGATGTTCCTTGCAATAAAGTTGACCATACTCGGGGCTTTCTATGGAATCCACTTAGTCAGATTCTTAGGACAAGTGAGCATTGTTTCTCAGAGTGCTCACATCAGATAAGGAGGAAAACGAGAGGGTGCAGTCTTCAAATAGGTTGTGCTTTTAGTTTTTATTGTGCATATTCTTGCTAGAAGGTTGTAAAGCAAGCTGACATTTTCTTTCAAAGCACTTTTGTTGCAGGTGACAGTTGTTCATGTGTTCTTTTGAAGGCCCCATTGCATAATGGGCAGCGTGCCATCATTTCTTCTGACTTCTTGATGGACAGACTATACCTGAGTTCCAGTCCCCATCGCCGTTCAACTGAAATGGGATTATGAGGGGCTGGTTTCCCCAATCACTGGTCTCTTGGTCTTTGCTCTGTGGCCCCTCAAGTCTGCAAAGGGATCTTTCTTTTTAAAGGAAAGTTGCAGGCAGGAATGAAGGTGAGCAGGCAGGCTGGAAGAGAGAAGAGGAAGAAGCACTTGATTTATTTAGTCATTCATCTTGAATGTTTCCGTGGCCCCATGTCTCAGACTGGGGTCTTTGGGATGTATGTGGACGGCACCTCAGTGGACTAACCCACTAGGCCACAAGGGTACACCTACAGAGGAATCTTTCTTGTTTCTAATTTAATTTAATTTAATTTTTAATTACTTAAATATTATTGATATTTATTAAATCTTTTGTTCACAATGCCACATTCATTTTTGAATATTAGGATTGTATCTCCATCTATATTTCATCTATATTTCACACCACACCCTCCACCAGTGACCTTTACCACCACCTCTTCCCCTCTTTGCAGTCCTCCCCCACCTCTGGCAGTCATCATCTTGTGTCCCAAGAGTTTTTGCTGGGGTTTATCTATGTATTTGTTTCATCTCATTATATTCCACACGTGAGTGAAAGCATCCTGTATTTCTCTTTTTCTTTCTGACTTATTTGCTTAACATGATCGTCTCCAATTCCATCCAGATGGTTGCAAAGGGCACAATTTCATTTTTTTTTTTTTGGTAGCTTCATAGACTTCCATTGAGTATATAGATCACAGCTTCTTTATCCAGTTCACAATAGTCAAGAAATGGAAACAACCTAAATGCCCAACAACAGGGGAATCTTTCTTAAGAGATACTTTCCTCCTACTTCTTTGCGACTTAAAAATCTCCTTTGACTGCCTGTTACCCACAGAATTAAGTTCAAGTGTCTCGATGGGAGTCAAGTTCCAGTCTAGCAGGCCTGCCCTGAGTCAGAACTTCCAGTCCCCCTCTTCCTGGCTACCCACCAGGAAGGCACCACAGGGTTGTTTGGAATGGAAGGGGGTGGCACTTTTGGCTGATTTTGAGGTGGGTGTGGGGGAACCTTTGTTGAGATAACCATTCTCCTTTGGCTTCCCATCTTTCCCAGAGATTGCCAGCTCGCTCTCCATCTTGGCTGAACATCAAAGCAGGCACCAACCACACAGAACATCTATATTCCTGTGCTTGTCGGGGGAATATGTTTTTAAAAAATCACTGCCAACCAATACATAACAATTGTCAAAGCCAGATCAAGAACAGTGATCCAATTCAAAGGTGAATTTCTACCGCTCTTTAGGAATCTCTAAAATTTGCCTTTGGATAGCAACAGATCTCTGAAGAACCCATAACCAATATTGAATTGTTTGGGCCAATTATAAAATGTTAATTCTTTTTTGCATTTTGAGCATATTAACTCACATCAGAGAACCCTGTGAGTTGTTGTTTGTTTGTTAATATTTATTGGGGTAACTTTGATTTACAAAGTAACATAAAACCATATGCACAGGTTCCCCTTTCCTCAAATATATGACAACACACCCCACATACCACCAAATCAATAATCCTTCACCATTGTCCTTTGGACCTCACCACCGCTTGCTCCTATCCCCTCACCTCATTCCCCACTGCTAACCTCAGTTCTACTGTTAACGTCCAAGTGTTGGTTTTTGTTTAGTCTTTTCCTTTTCTTTGTTTTTTTATATTCCACACATGAATGAGATCATCTGGTACTTGTCTTTCTCCTTCTGATTTATTTCACTTAGCATCATCCCCTCAAGTTCCATCCATGTGGTCACAAATGAAAGAATTTCATCTTTTTAAAAAAGGATTATTTATTATTCAAGTGTGTGTATGTGTGTGTGTGTGTGTGTGTGTGTGTGTATGTGTATCACATCTTCTTTATTCATATGATGATGGGTACTTAGGTAGTTTCTAAGTCTTGATTATTTAAAATAATGCTACAATAAAAATGGGGGTGCATATATGTCCATGAATTGGTGTTTTGGGGTCTTTTGAGTCAATGCCCAGAAGTGGGATGATGGGATTGTAGGGGATTTCCATTCTCAATTCTTTGAGGACTCTCCATACTGCTTTCCATAGGCTTGCACCAATTTACACTCCCACTAACAGTGTAAAACAGCAAACCCTGTGTTTGTGTCTGCTGTGCAATGCTATAAAAGATACCGTTCACCACACTGTACAATGCTCTCTATGTGAGGGTCCTGGGGATATCTTCTCTCTGGTATCTTTGTCAGAAATAGTTATAATCTTTCCAAGCACTTATTTTAATTTTGTCTTGAGGGCCCAAAAAACTATTCAAGTTTTCTGCCCGTATAGATTTCTAGAAAGTCCAAATAAAAAGGGTCCATATTTGTCAATGTCTAGAGCATCATAGAATCCAATTAGAAGCTATGACATTATTCTTTTTAATCATATTTTTCTTGTCCCAATTTTCACTTAAACTTTTTATCCTTTTATTTAATACTGTGTATGCCTTTTTAGATTGACTTCACTTCTTTTTGGAATTAAATGCAAATAAATAAGCCAAGTGCTCGATGTGCAAACTGTCCTAAAAGGGAGAACAGTGCTTGGTCCTTTGTAAACAACACAAGGGAGGAAAACAGGTGAAGTGGTCAGGAGAGGACTGCCAACTATGACAGAAGTAAGGCTGTCACACAGTTTCTCTGAACTTATGAAGTTGATACATATCCTATGAGACAAGACATCTGGTATCTACCAGGTACATTTTCAGTTCAAATACTAAACTTCCATAACTTTAATTAGGCATTCACATCTATCAGAATTAAAAAAACTCCAAGATACTCTTAAAATTAATTTTAAAAACATTGAGTGCCTTCTGTGTCTCACTGACTTAAGCCATGAGAACACAGTGATATAAAAAAATGCCAACAGTCAGTTTCAATGGGATTACCAGTCAGCTCTTCATTTATCTTCCAGTGGTATGAAAGGTCACAGTGTGGGGGCGAATGACGTGCAGTTTCCTTCGGGGGGAATATGTTCTCCATGGTGGAACTTGATTTTCATTTGAACAGCAAAATTAGTGCTTTTGCAGACATGATTGGGTTTCATTATTCATATTCTTTTACAGTGTGACTCTAAGTATAATGTTTTGCTCCTGAAAAGTTACAGAGACCCACCTGAACTGAGTGTTAAACCTTTGACAGTTATGATGCCTCTATGGAACATGTCTCCATGGAAAACCATTTCCTCAACTGTCCTTCCTTCAATGTAGAAATGCACCAGCCTTCGCACAGGATGTAGTGCTAATTTATTTCATTTGGGTGGTAGAAATCTAAATTCCGCATTGTCCCATGTATGCACACATATCCCTTCAGTTTATTTCATGAATGAGAAAAGAAATGTCATAACATTCAACCCAAAGTGAGAAATGCTAGCCTGGGTTAGAGCATGAGGGAGAACTTGGAAAGAAATTCAGTTTTTTGAGACATGATATTTAACCGGTTTGGCTAATTTCTTTGAGATGAAAATCCTCTTATGTATCTTCCTTGTGGAGTCTATTTCTAAGAAATACCTTTAGTTGGATGAGAATTTCTTCCTAAATTATGCTATTATCTATCATCTGGCAGGAAACCAGTGATGTTAGTGTGCCATTTTGGTGGGATGAGCTGTCCCCATCACTGCCGTCCTAGGGTCCCTGTGGGTGGATCAGTTAGTACATGGAGTTCATTACTCACACTACATAACTCAGGGCATGCGGTCTGCATTACTCACTGCTTACAATGTACTTCTGTGCATCTTTACCAGAGCAAGTACACGTTTTATGTTGCAGAATGCGCTAAGAGACATTTGAAATGTTTAAACAAGAACTTTCGGCTAAGCTTTCAACTAGGACCCAAACTCTGAGTGTCTTGGAGAAAGACAAATAGAATCATAAGATGTGGTATTGGTCCTTCATGATTTCACTTTATGTTACACATCCTGCTGGCTTTCCCCTTCCTGATCACGGCTTCTATTTCATAGTCTGCTAGCCTAACAGTTCTTTGCTTACACTATTATTTGAAAGTTGTAGTTTTTCATCTCTCATCTGTGATACCCTTCCTATTCATGGGTTTTATAGAGAGGTTAAGTCTAAACATCGCCTCTCTTTGTCTTTCCATCTTGTATAGCTTCCTCAGTTTCCTTTAAGAAAGTCTTATAGTTTTCGTTGTGGTCCTTCACCTTCTTTGTAAGTATATTCCAAGATATTGAATTATTTTTGTTCTTACTGTAAATGGGAGTTTTCTGGATTTCGTTTGTTTCTATTATATTGTTTAGATATGAAAATGCAACAGATTTATACATGTTAATTTTGTAGCCTGCCACTTTACTATGCTCATTTTTATGGCAATTTTAAGGTTTTCTAAATATATTATGCCATCTGCAAATACTGATAGTTTTACTTCCTCTTTTCCAATTGAATTTCTTCTATTTCTTCTTATTGCCTAATTATTCTGGCTAGGATCTCTTGAGTTTGGCCTTGAGTTTGTGGAGGCCAGAACCTGTGAGTGTGGCCTGATCTCTGGCTCTTTCAAGAGAAGCCAGGAGATCAACTTCCAGATGGTGACTCAATAGGACACACTTTTAGGTCGCTCCTCACAGACACCAAAAAAAAAACAAAAACAAAAATATCACCTGTTTTCCTGAGATGAACACCAATAAACAACTGGCACTTCAGCTGGAGACAGATCGGCTGATGACTAACAGTGGGCGAGGGCACCCAGCGCGGTTCTGAGCTAAGCCACAGATTTGGATTTGGGATGGAGCTCAGGGGTCTCCAGACGTGCGGTGGATCAGAGGCTAGGGATTTCAGGACCACCTGCAGAGACAGCGAGAGGCAGGCCCAGTGGGACTGAGACACAGAGCCACGGAGGGCCGACTTGGGAGGGGGTCAAGAGAGCCAGCACACGGGAGCTGAGCTAGAGCCCCTGTGGTGAAATTGCGCTGGACGCAGCCATAACCAGAAATCAGCCAGATCAAACCCCTCCCACAGCCATTTCATGCCAGAGCCTGGCGTCCACTGAGTGGAAATCCCACTCAATGCATATCTACCTATCAGAAATCCTGGCCATCAGATGCCCCACCCGCTGGATTACAGTGAGAAGGGGTCCCAAGCTCAATGCTACCTGCTAGCACCATATTGTGGGAAGAGGCAAAACTGTAGCCTGACTGCAAATCCTGGGCAAGTCAGACCTGTGCAATGTCAGGGAAACCCAAACCCTCAGAAATATTAACAAAATGCCAAATAGAGCAAAGGCACAGAGAAATATATGTGAAATGATGTTTTTAATAAAAAACCCAGGGGAAAATCTGAATACACAGACATATGTAAATTACCTGAAGAATTTAGGGTAACAGTGATTTACATACTCATGGGAATCCAGAAATCAGTAGAGGCAGTAAACAAGAATATCAGGAAGCAAAGAGAAGAATTAAAACAAGACATCAAACAGGTAAGAGACATGATGGCTGAATTAAAGAACTCAGTAGAGGGACTCAGCAATAGGATGGTTGAAGCTTCCAATAGAATCAGTGATCTAGAAGATAGGACAGAGGAACTCAATTAAGCAAACCGGCAAAGAGATCCAAAAAAATTCAAAGAATAGAAGACAGCATTCGAGACCTCTGGAATAACATAAAAAGGAACAACATTCACATCATAGGGGTCCCAGAGGAAGAGAGAAAGTGGACAGAAACCATATTTGAAGAAATAATAGATAAGAACTTCCCCAATTTAAAGAATGAAGCAAGCCTCCAATTCCAAGAGGCTCAAAGAGTTCCTAATAAAAGAAACCCAAACAGAAATACACCTAGACACATCATCATAAAAATGTCAAAAAAGACAAGATAAAGAAATACTATTAAAAGCAGCCAGAGAAAAATATGCCACATACAGAGGAGCCCCCATAAGATTGTCAGCAGACTTCTCAAATGAAACTCTACAGGCCAGAAGGGAATGGCATAATATATTCAAAGTGCTGAAAGAAAAGGAGTTTCAACCTAGGATACTATATCCGGCAAGATTATCATTAAGAATTGAAGGAATGATAAAAACCTTTTCTGACAACCAAAAGTTAAACAAGTTTATCACCACAGAACCAGCTTTGCAAACAATATTAAAGGATTCTCTATAAAGCATAAAGAAACCACCCAGAAAAATGCTGAGACAGCAAATAGTGGGTGTCATCTGCCAGCCTTGGTCAAATTAAAACCTCCAGCATAGTTTCTTGCTTCCAGTCCTTGTTCACCAGTACAACTCATTAACAGCAACTAAAGGAAAGAAGTGTTCCTTTCTTGCCTGCCAGCTTCTGTATACTTTCCATGAACTAGTCCTGACCCAAGACAACACAGTGACTTTTCTTCACCACCATTGGGCAACAACTGCACCTTCTCCAGATGACAAGAATCCCAACCTTAGGGAGAGGTTCCATCATTTCAACATATTCCTTCCTTTGATACTATCTCTCATTCCCTGGGTACAATATTTTAGAGTACTCAACCCCTTTGTAGTTAGTACCCCAATGTAATTCACAACTATATGTAAACTTGCTGTGTTTTCATTAAAAACAATCTTGTTAAAAATGTAACTACAATGTCTGATGATAGTATTCAGTCCTAAAGAGCATGGGATATTGTATAGGACTAATTAAGAAATTTTGATACTCTAATAAAACACATTTCATTTCTATGCAAAAAAAAGGACAGCCTTGTCTCTTTCCTGATCTTAGAGGAAATGCTTTCAGTTTTTCACTGCTGAGTATGATGTTGACTGTGGGTATATTATATATGGCTTTTATTATGTTATATTCCTTCTATCCCAATTTTATGTGGACTTTTATCATAAATTGGTCCTAAATCTTGTCACATGTTTTCTCTGCGTCTTTTCATATGCTCATATGATTTTTCTCCTTGCTTTACTTGATGTGTTCTTTATGTTAATATATTTGAGCATGTCGAACCATCTTGCATCCTTGGAAAAAATCCCACTTGGTCCTCTTGCTGTATCATTGGATTCAGTTTGCTACTACTTTGTTAAGAATTTTTGCAAAAGGGACATGTTTTAAATACAAAGACTTAAGTTCAAAGTAAAAGAATAGGAAATTATATCCCTTAAAAACACTAACTGTAAGAAATTATAATTCTTGAAGGTAGCATGTATTGTAAATAAGGCATATTACTATAATAAAGATATTTGGTGCTGATTGTATCTATGCATTGAAAAGACAAAACAACTCTTAATATGCAGATACCTGGTAACAGCCATAAAAAACAAAAAATAGTTGAATTACAAAATAATTGAAGTAAATGAAAATTTAAAACAGCATATAAAAATAAGTGGGATAAAATTTAAATTAAGTAACACATAAAGAAAAATGTATAGATCTAAAGAGGAAAGATTTTATCTCAGTTATCTAAGTGAGAGGTTGACAAACAATGACTCATGAGCTTAGACTGTGTTTAAGGAGACTTAAAGAAAAAGTTAAAGGGAATTGGGATTGAGGAAAGAGAGAAGAGACAGAAAAGAGAATTTTCTCTCTGGCCCTTTTACAGAAGGAAAACTGACAACTCCTAATCTATGCTTCAACCTCAAGAAGCTAGAAAAAAAAAGATGAAGCAAAATCTGAAGTTAATGAAAGAAAGAAAATTAAAAAGATAAGAGGGGGAAATCTATGGGCTAGAAAATAAACATTAATAGAGGAAGGTCAGTGAAACCAAATGTTGGTTCTCAAGAAAGATCAATGAAATGAAAACAATCTTTACTCAAATTCAAAAAAAAAAATAGGAAATAGAACACCATTTACCAAGATCGGAAATTAAAGAGGGGGCATTACTACAGAGCTTATAGACATTAAATAATAATGAGTTTTACACATTTACAAATATGCAAGTAAAAAAATTCATTGAAAATACAACTTAGTAAATCTGATAGCAGAGGAAACAAACATTCTGAAGAAATCTATGTTTAAATAAATTGACTTATTAGGAAAAATAAAACAAAATCTAAATACCTTCACCACAGGAAAAAACTCCATAAGCACATGGCTTCACTACTGATTTCTATTAAATATTTAAGCAAGAATGACCACCCATCTTGCTTCTTTCATAAAATACAAGAGGAGAAAATACTTCCCAATTCACCTTAAGAGGTCAGCATAAACTCAATATATAAATCAAAGATATCATAAGGAAACTAACTTACAGATCAATATCCTTTTGAATGTCTATGAAAAAATCCCGAACAAGTGATCGGAAAATCAAATCAAGCAATATATAAGCTTACTATGCTTATCTCAGTAACAGAAGATTGATTTCATATGTAAGAATCAATCAGTATAGTTCACCATACTAGCAGAATAAAAGGGGTAGATTATGTAGATTATATTAGTCATCTCAATAAATGTAGTGAAAGCATTTGCTGAAATTCAGTAGCTACTCCTGATTTTAATACAAATTTTTAGAAAACTGGGAATAGAAGAAGACTTCCTCTTCCTGAAAATAGAGAAATTATGAAAAACATAGCTAATGCCTTAGGTAATGCTAGAAGACTGAATACTTTTCCCCTCACTCAGGGACAAGGCCAGGATGCTAACTCCCATCCTGTCTATTCACCGCTGTACAGATGGTCTCCGCCTTTGAAATGAGGTGCCAAAAATATAATAAATAAGATCATAAAGGTTTTTAAGCTCCTGAAAGTGTTGCCTGCCTGCATTTACTGTCTTTGCCTTTCCTTTTTCCATCTGCCTTGAATTCACTCCAGTTAGACTTCTCCTTCACCAATCCTACTACAACCTGTCTTACAAAGATAACCATTCACCTCCATATTGTCCATCTAACAATTAATACCTCATGGAATTTGACCTTAAATATCATTTAATATATCCATGTCCCTCCTTTCTTGAAGCTTTTTTTTTTTTTTCTTGTTCCTTGGGACTTCTTGATTTATTTTGACTTCACAGTTCACTTTCAGTTATTTTGCTGCTATTGCCTTACCTTCCCAACTGCTAAACGTTGGAATGCTTAGGGTTCAGTTGTTAGACCTTCATGTGTACTCTCTACCCCAGGGTTACTTTAAATAGCCTCTGTATACTGATAATTCACTCACTGTTTTAAATCTCTGTCCAAAACCTTTCCCTTGAACTATCTCTTATTTTGATGAATAATGAACAGTTAAAATTTAACATATGCAAAGAAAAACTCCTGATCTTCCCATCAGCCTAACAAAAGGCTGTTTCCCCTGTAATCATCACCTTAGTAAATGGTAATTTTACTTTTCATCTTGCAGAGGTCAGAAAACTTAGCATCTTCTTCACGAATTTAACATCCCATATCCAAGTTAGTTAGCAAAGTCTATCGAACTATGTTCAGATATATACAGAATCTAATAATTTCTCATCACTTTCTCCAAGCACCATTATTTCTTATTTGTGTTAACCAATGACTGTCCTGGCTGGTTCCCTCTACAGTCCATTATCTGGAGAGCAGCCACAGAGCTCCTCCTCCACCACCAGTCAGATATCATTTCTTCTAAGCTAAAACCACCAGGTGTTCCTCAACTCATTCTAAGTAGGATCTTCCCCTAGCTATCTCTGGTTCCTCACCTACCACTCTGGCTCATCCACTTTGTTTTAAAGCTACCTAAATCCTTGTTATCCTGGAAAAAAAGATAAGCAAGCTTTCAGCCCAAGATCTCTTACTTGGTATTCTGTGTTCCCAGAGCAGTCTTCTCTCATTTATTTACACTTATCTCCTTCAGGTCTTTCCTCAAACAGCCCCCTGTAGCCTCCTCTGATCCCCTTATTTAAAATAGCTGTGTCCCTTCCAGCATTTCCTATCCCCTTTTTTACACCATCTGACATACTTTCTATTTTTCTTACTTGTTTGCTGTCTGTCTTCTTCAACCAATACTAAGAAGCTACACACAGGGTCTGAGGTTTGGATATTTTTCTCCCAGTGAGTAGAGCAGTGTCAGGAACTTAGGAGACATTAAATATCGGGTGACCGAATTAATTTGTCAGCTCATTGATTTATTTAATGAATTTCTACAACTGCTAATTCTGTCGTTATGAAGCTTGCAGTCTAGCAAAAATAATAGTAACTTACTGAGTGACTACTAATGACTTTACATTGACATATGACATTCTATTCGATTCTTACAACCCATTTTTCCCTTTTACAGGGAAATGAGGATACAAGATTGGACAAGTCCAATAATTTAACCAAACTCAACTGGCTAGTTCCTCTTCCTTTCTCCAAAAATGCCTCCCAATAAAATAACATTCTTCTGTGATGATACTTAGTTTTCATCAAATACTATTTTAAATAGTTTAAATAGTAACTCGGCAAATAATTCCTTGATGCAAGCCCATATTGAAGCAAACATCCCTTAAGGTGAAATTTCTTACGGACTCTCATAGCCTTCTTCTTTCCTGCTACTCCCTACCACACCTGCAATTTCATTCCCTCATGCCACTTTGAATGCCTACTTTATTTACATGTACGCGATGCTTTTTCATGTAACTTTATTTTCATCCCTACATCTGCTTTTTCTTTCTGCTGTTCCTAAGCTACCCAGTTCACCCACCCAAAAAGGGGAGGAGATGAGAATCGACGTGGGTGTGCATGAATCAAAGAGTTAATGGTTATGAAGGTTGTGACTGATGTGGAGTCACTGTTTCAACTAAACAAGAATTAAGCAAGTTTCCTATTTCCTAGTTTCTCTTCAGCATCTTCCCCCTCCAGTGAAGGTAAGGAGAAACTCCATTCCACACAAAGGTTATCCTGCGACTTACTTGCATCATGTTTGTCCTCGGCTAGGAACCTACTGCCAGCAGAGAGAGGTGGAAGCCATCATGGAAGGTGATGAGGACGACAGAGGCTGCTGCTGCTGCAAACCAGGTCACCTGCCCCACCTGTTGTCCTGTAATGCTGCTTTTCACCTCCGCTGGCTCACCTGGGAGACCACACGGACGCAGTATATCCTGGAGGGTTACAGCATCCTGGACAATAACGCAGCCACTATGCTACAGGTTTTTGATCTTCGGAGGATTCTAATCCGATACTACATCAAGGTATTTCTCTGGGGTCCAGAAACTTGTCTGCACGATGGCTGGGCTTGCTCTGGGGGCTCCCAAAACGGAAGAGCTAGATTTTGAGCTTCTCCTTCACTTTCCAACCAGAGTCCCAATTAGGTTTGGGAGTCATTGGTTTCATGGAAAGGTCTGAAGGGTTTTGGTTTAAACTGAAGTTTCTCTGTGTGTTACCCAGAAAGCTTCTAGATTAGGAAGAAAATAGTGAAGGAGACCAGAGTATTTTGTAAGGAGGTTTCAAAAGGTAATCTATCAAGGAGCTTAGAAAGCTATGCGATCAACTGATTCTGAGAAAACCAAGAGTGAGTTGGGAAGTGACTCGGAGACTAACTTCTCAAGGCATCCAAATGAGAACTTAGGTAAGAAGCAGCCGGAAGACGCCCTTGGACATGCACTTGAGCAAGGTCTATCAGGGTGGAATCCCTGGAGTGTGTATTGTGCGTGACTAACTTTCCACTCTTTCTGTCCCTCTTCAAATATGTCCCACACCTATTTGGAAACCCAAAACTGCACCACCCTCAGTGCTTCAAAAACGTCACCTGAATGCCTCTCAGGGCATTTCTTCTTTGAACTAGCCACTTGACAGATGCTTGAAGCCCATTTTCTCCCTCTCAAGATTCTTTCTTTTTAAATCGATATATAATTGACATGTAACATTGTATTAGTTTCCAGTGTACAGCATAATATTTCAGTATGTGTGTATATTATGAAATGATCACAATAAGTCTAGTTAATATCCATCACCATAGTTGCAAGCATTTTTTTCTTGGAATGAGAAAATTTAAGATTTGTATTCTTAACTTTCAAATAGGCAGCACAGATTATTAACTGACTCATTTTATAACTGGAAGTTTATACCTTTTGACCATCTACTTTGCCCACTTGCCACCTTCTGCCTCTAGCAACTGACAACCTGTATCTGTAATCTTATTGTTTGGGGTTTGTTCGTTTGTTTGTTTGTTTGTTTTGAGATTACACATATCAGTGAGATCCTATGGTATCTGTCTTTCATTGTCTGATTTAGTTCACTTAGCATATGACTATCCTTTTGCTGAAAATGGTAAGATTCCATTATTTCATGACTGAAAGATTTTCCATTGTGTGTTTCATATAAATTTATGTGTTTCTTTATAACTTCATCTGCTTATGGACACTTAAGTTGTTTTCATATTTTATTCCAGCTTTTGTTTGCTTTCTATTTGCATGGAATATCTTTCACCATCCTTTGCTTTCAGTCCCTGTGCGTTCTTAGATCTGAAGTGAGTCTCTGATAGGCAGCATATAGATGGGCCTAATTTGTTTTTTAACTCTTTTCCATTTGATCACTCTATGTCTTTTGACTGTAGGATTTAATCCACTTATATTTAAAGTAATTATTAACAGGCATGTACCTATTGCCATTTTGTTGATTATACATTCTAAGCCTTGACACTAATCAGCAGTCTATTTCTTACCTAGATCTGTTTGCTCACTTCTAACAAAGCATAAGTTGCTTGTAATTATGGGATGATAAACTGAAATATCCTGGAAATATTCCCAAGTCACAATGTTTTAGTTGTAAATGTCAATTTAGATGTTCTTTAAATTTCTACTTAGAACCAGAATTTTTAAGTTCACATACACACAAAAACCTAACAAATGTAGCTCAGTCACCCAATCAGTATTAGTTACAACAACCTTTTTCCTCACTCATTTAGTGACTAATAATATTTTTAGGTGCTCAATCCTAACGTCTGCCCAACTTATTTCTAATACTTACCACCTTCCTGTGTGCTAGAAGGATTCAAAATTTCACACCCATTTCTCACACAAAACTATAGATGTTTTGCTCAACTTTATGTAAATTAGGGAAGATTTGGGAAGCAGATCAGGGAGTTATGACTCTTGCCTTATAACCCCATGGGTTTTCCCTTAGCCATTATAATGACACTGTAGGAAGTTTCACATACGCTGAATCAACTAGGCAAACTCAGTGTGTAGATTTGACAGGGGCCTGTGGAGTAACTGGTACATAGACATGAGAGGTGTATTTCTTTCACATGTAAATAAAAGTTGATAGAGCAGCTCTGTTCCACTAAGTCCTTGGGGACCCAGGTTCCTTCCAGCTCCCAAATCCACCATTTTAAGTGTCTCCCCTATTATCATGCTCCAAGTTTTAAACGCCAATCTTAAATAGATAGAGAAAAGGACACAGAAATTGAAAACCAAGGGCATGTTCTTTAAGGTTTCCTGGGGGTGACCAGAGAATGCTTCTGCTATATCCCATTGACCAGGCGTTGTCATGTGCCGGCTGCTAAGGGTTCTGGAAAGTATTCTGGGCAGCCGTGAATCCAAATAGAAATTGTATGTTCATGGAAGAGGGAGAAAATAGATGTTAAATAACTACTAGCTATCTTTGGCATCTCCTTTAAAAAAGAAGAGAAAGCATCCTTTTAGTCTGTCTTTTTGTTCAGAAGTGGCAACAGGACAGGACCATTGTAGGAGGGTTGGATTCAGGGGCTGACTCTCAATGAGTCTGGTGGGTCCATGAAGAAAATGGCCAGGAGCTGACTCTGGAGAGGGCAGCAGGGATCAGCAGTATAGAGTCTAGACAGGCCAGAGGGACAAGTTCTGGAGCTGAATGACTCCTTGCTGCCTCAAGAATAGGGATAGTCATTCATTTATCATCTGGAGCCATCTGACTAGACTTCCCATTCCCCTCCCCCATTGCGTGCTTGCATCCATGCTGAGTGCATTCTCCTGCTCCTCTCTGCCCTCCTTCTGCTCCCCACTACTCACTCCGCTTGCTCATAACTTCTTTCCAACCTGAGTTCACACAGCAGCTCTTCCTCACAGGCTGCCCTGGGGACCAACGGAGGACTGAGGGAGGCTTCCAGAACCCTAGGCTGGTGTTCACTTTTCCTTCCTCTGAAACCTCTTCTACTTCACCTGATACCTCCCTTAGCACAGAGACCACACACACATGATTCGCCTTTGAGTCTCCAGAGCTCTGTGTGCTGACTTTCACCTTGTGGTGTCCAGTGCATTTTTTGAACACAACAAAACAAAACAGTCCAGGTAATGAAAAATCTGGAGTCCGAGGCAAGCAATCCACATGTATGAGTCAGTTGCTGGCCAGGGTCTGAGTGAACTGATTCAAGGATGAGCCACATCTCTGTGAGTCCGGAACTCTCCATAACCAACCTTTCTGTGGGCCAGACACAGGGACAGACCTGATGGGGCCAGCAGGTCACCATGAGTGGAGGAGAAGGGCGGGAGAATAGAGTGGGAGGTGCCTTCTCTGGTCTACACACCTGGCTTTTCCGGAGCCTCGAGGGCACTGTGTTAGGACCTATTTTTGGATGCATCCCTCCCTTGAACTGTAGTATTAATATTCATACCCCTCCTCTCCTAACTCCTGCAAATGTGCCTCCCAACCCCCTATATGTTTTCTAAAATAACAATTTGCAATCTGATAAACAAATCTAGGATGGAATGCAAATGACAGGGCTGAGGAAGGCTTACTGAGCCTGCCAGGGAACAGCTTGCAGGAAATCAGTGTCCTTACCTCTGTTTTCTAAGAAAGGGGAGTGATGCCAGCATGAGCATTCCTGGAGGGATAGAAGAGGCAAGAAGTGAATGCTGTGTGACCTAATGAGGGGCTCCTTCTGAGCTGGGGGCTGACATCAGACTTCTTGGGAAACTGGATAATTAGAGGTTTCTGCATCCTACCCTGAACTTCTGATTCAGTGGGCCTGCGGAGAATCTCAAGAGCCTATATTGTTAAGTAAGTTCCCTAAGTGGTTTGAGATACAGCTAGGTTTAGGAACCACTGTAAATATATTTGTGACCAATAGACATAGAATTTTCTTAACTCCAAATCAACATTCAGGGGGTTGGGGGCTGAGACTTGAGGGCAGAAGGGGCCTCCTGGTTCATTCACATCGGCACCATCGAGGCTGTTAATAAGAGGCTTTCTGTAAACACTATGCTCAGTGATTTCCTGCCCTTCCCTGAGGGGTAGCGCAGAATTTGCACTCCTCCCCCTAGTGTAGTTAATTAAAGTAAAATTCAGGAGTGTTGAGTAGCTATTAGAAAAGAAGAAACCACTTTTCAGGGTAAAAATAAATATTTTCTTCTCTGGCCATGGGTGCAAGATTGCCTTTGTAGCTCTGAATTGAAAGTTTTAAGAGTATTGTTTCACTCTTTTTATTAATTTTTTATGGAGCAAGCAAATCAAAAGGAAGAAAAGCTTGGAATAATTCCTTTACACAAAAGGATTTTTTTTTAATCTCCTAATAAACTGGGTCAGTTCTCCCACCCTCTATGAATATATTTGAAATCATTTCCTTCCTGATGACTTAAGGTTCTCCCTGGTGCCTCCTCCATCTCTCCTCCATGTATTAATGTTGAAATCGTCCTAGCAGCCAAGAAATCAGCGTTCTGCCAGGGACTGCTTTTCCTACTGCCATTGTTTCTGCCCAATTCTTTTAGAAAGGAGATACGCTTATCGCTTCCCTTGCAGAATGAGGAGAGAAAGCCCTGGACATGTTGGTCTGCCTGCCAGGACCCCTTTCTAGAATGAGTTGTCTGATAGAATATACTGATCTACAATTTAAATGAGAGACCAGGAGAATCCCTGCTGGAGGAGCCAGATATGGTGAATTAATGCAGTAGAGGTCCCGCTTTCAATGGGGATCAGGTTCTGCACAGTCCGTTTATTTTCGTCAGCTTTACTTATCAGTTTGACGTAGTGTTGTATCCATTTCATCTTGACAGATTCTGAAGGATTCCACAGTGCTCATTGGTGATATCTCCCTGGCAGAATTTCTGCAGAAATAAAGTGGGGATTGGGTATGGTTTGCGACAAGTTGGGGCTGGGGTTTCTCTTTTCTCCCTGTGAGAATAGTGGGTATAGTTTCCCCTCCAATGTGGGAAAAGCTGAGTATGGAGCTGGAGTGCAGCTCAGAATTCGACCTGCAAGATTTTGCCAGACCTCAAGGAGGAAGTTTTAACCTCTGGGATTCAAGGTCCTCATGAATTATGTTGACTCCATAGGCTGACAGGTTATTTTAATTCTTCCGCAGAAATGAATGCAAAGGTCACCGTTCATCTTTCAATTTGTGTTTGTTATTCTTATCGGATACACGTGATTAGGACCTTTGGGGAAAAGCGAGACCAGATGTTTGCAGAGCCAGATGTTTAGACAGACCAAAATTCTTTTTCCCTTTGTATTGACTGAGAAGTGATATCTTTGGCCACGTTCACAAAGCCTATTTTGCTTGTGACTTAGGGCCAATTTCTAAAGTGTCTACCTCAGAGAAACTTTATCCTTCCAGCAAGCAGACTGTAGAAAACTCTCCACATTCAGAATTTACATTTTTGAATATTAGATGTGTGCTCGGGTGACCACCACAGACTCAGCTGTCCCTGCCCACTAATGTCATCCTGTCCTCTCAGCCCCTGCTCCAAATCTCTCCAGGGTTGCTGCTACTGCCACCTGCCTGAGCCTCCAGCTAATTGAGGAGGTAAGTCACAGATCAGCCATGTGCCAGACCATGTGCTCAGTACTTCATATACATAACCTCACTTTAAACCTCACAACAGTGATAACAAAGCGGGCACCCTTCGCTCTGCTGTCTTCTGCCTGCTTTCAGATTCCTCTAGCCTCCGCTTCCTCCTCCTCCTCCGCCTCCTCCACCTCTTCCACCTCTACTTTCTTCACCTCCTCCTCCTCCACCTTCTCCTCCACCCCCACCTCC